>SJOL01009752.1:0-15271 GCA_004794785.1 Opisthorchis felineus
TTGTACGGCTCATGCTTACACAATTTGTTCGCACGATATTACATGTGTATATTTTAGCCGATTACGGATGTGCCCTGTGAGCTGTCACGAGACCCTGGCGAGAAAAATTGCCCGCTTATCCACCCTTTGAGTTACCTCAAATTATTTTTATGCCTTGTTTGACTTTCCCACAAATTTTCTACCACAACACGTACACCTTGCGACTCCGCCCCGTATTTTTTTCTGTGCCGCCTACCGCCATAAAAATATGCTTTTTGTGCTGTGTGATTCCACCGCGACGGAAGTCCATATCTGTGAATTTCAGAATCAGCATGCACTGCCTTTACATTCTTGTGAATTTAGAGTGCTGCTGTATTTCATACTACTCACGTAAAGTCAGCCATTGCTTGCTACAACATGATTGCTTTGCTGAGGCCTTTTGATTGATCTGGTTGAGTGAACTTTATTCTGGTCTCCACGGGGCGCTTGAGGTCAACGTGTTGCATGTTTAGACGCATTTCTTGCACGTTGTATCCGCAGTAACAGCTGAAATTTTTTTACCGCACTTTACAAATTGAGTGTTCGATCGCTACAGTTGGCCGTCGTCTGGGTCAAGTACTGAAAGCCTAATATGGTACAACTTTAGGTGGTTTGCTCCAGCAACAACGGCTTGGCGGCAAGGGGTGTTTCATCTAGCGCAAACTGTGAGGCTAATCGGTTGGCCATTCATCACCCTGCAGTTTAATGCCACATGTGTACCGGTTTAATCCGCTGCCGTTCGCCGGTAACTGGGCGATAATAGCGGAGTAGATAAACGGCTGCTATCCGCTACCGCAGTTCTGAATGCGTTCTTTGAAAGTGAAAGAAATCGCACAAACCATACCGAACTGTCAAACCACTTGCAGCCAGAGGCATGAAGAAAGGCGTGCCGGACTGTCTTCTTCAATTATTATTTTTTTAAACGTATTCATCTTGCAAGACGTCGGATCCGTTCATAATTGGTTGCAGGACTGTAAACAAGAGGTCATTCTGAAGGAAAATGACAATTAATCCTGTCATATCTACTCTACCTGACAAAATGTGGCACCCTATTGCTGATCGGTATTCGGTGAATGAAATCTAGGTCTCAGAAACTACGATATTTACAGGGTAACCACTTCATAGTTAGGGATATTCATGTCTAATGCGCTTTTCTGCAGATTATCGGTATGTATGATTTTTTTAAGTGAGCAAATGTTCGAGGTCAAAAGTTACCTCGAATTGGAAGAGCGACTAAGTTGATAAGATATCGCAACTTGCGGTGAAACGTGAATCACTTACAATGGGCGAAAAGCGCAAGTTGTTCTGCAGCTCTAATATTTTATGAAACTTACAAGAGCCTGCATTGTACTCGTAGACGTGAAACATAAAGAGGTACCACTCCTGTAACTAATTTTTTCTTGTACCTTCTGCTCAACTAAACTGATGCCGAATCCTGTGTTTTTGTACCTCCAGAATGGCCTTTCCGACTAATCACCGCGATAGACACTTTCATTATATTAGGATTAGCCACACTAACTTCGAAGAACAGATGATGATGTCCTAAACCCGAAGTTTGAGTTTTCTTGTATACTACTTGGTATCATGGTGAAAGTATTCAGTTCCTGATTACTGGTAGTAAAGTTCTCCATTGCTAATGATGGCACAGAACAGGCTTTCCACAGCTGGCCCTGGGTGTCGCAAGATAGTTTCCGGCCAGAGGTGTACATGGTAAGCTGTTTATCATAGCACCAACCACTGAGCCTCGACCTTACTGAAGGCGGCTGTCGTTGCTTGCACAATACAGCAATGAGAACTAGGTGACACACGCAAAAAGCCTGCTGCTATGGGTCCACCATGCCTAATCAACTAGCTATGTGTAATCTATGTCAATCAGCCGGCTAACACCAACTCGTCCAACTTGGACGAGATAAAAGTTGAAATTTATTAGGTGCTTTAATTATTACATATGTTCTGGTAAGTAATATTTAGTGAGCTCTTGGCGTCCTGAAATGGGAGGAATATATGTTGACAGGCGGCTGACAATGTGGCAGGCGGCCAAAAAACTTGGAACGATTCTTTCTTTATAAAACGAGCACTTCACTGGAGACATTCTAACCGTGGTTACACGTAGCCAGCTTCAGCGGCTGGTTTGTACTTCGTTAGCTGTAGCTGATTTCCACTGAGTACTAGGCCTCAAGAAATACGAGACTTACCTGAAACGCATTATGCATCGTTAAAGGGAAAACATACTGGAACTGGCGGCCTTTAAATGCTACACACAATGTCATCATTCTCTCTTTCCTCCAACTGGCCTCTGTAGCGATGGTACTATTGTTATGTTATTAACTCATGAATGTCGTCGAGCTCCACCCCAGAGCAGAAAATGCGGACGCACACGGACTCTCGAGACACACTGTACTAGGATTCTGTGCTTCTGCCCAAGTCGATATCATCATATGCCTTCTTTGCAGACCGTTTAGCAGGCACACCTGTGCGCTTTCTGAACGGGCCTGGGGCTTGGCAGAAAAAGCAAATTAGTCATATACGCACGCACTTTGGGAACAGCCAAAAGATCGTCACCGCACAGGTTGCAAAGTTCACAATCACAAAATTAACGTAATGTGACACGCGGTCTTTCGTGCACTATCGGCCGTTGTTAATAGTCGGCAAAGCAAAAATCACAGAACAGCCCTATTCTGTGTCCATAAACCATCATAAGGGTTGACACGCGGTGTCCTTGACCATTGATATCAAGTCATTCATCGTAGATTTCGAGCCTCTGCACAGCAGGAATTGCCCCTGAGCAATGAAGTGCTTAACGATTGTTGTGGTCTTCTTGCATTCAAATACCTGCAGCTTGTCCGGTAGTCGGTTACGCTGTTTGCGCGGGCCATCGAAAGTTGACGGCAGTGGCTTGAGAACAGGTGTGAGGGGCATACCTTGCTCCAGGAGTTGTAATCGGACAACCAGCATTGGTGGATGGGGAAGCAACCTAGGAAATCATCGGTGAACAATACTCCTCATTGCTTGGAACGTACTTGTCTCTGAATACAGAGAACAAATAGGTACAGAGAAACCACATCTCCCGGTAGAAAAGGCGTGTGCACTAACCAGCACAGGTGTCAACCGTCTGGGAGCACTTTGGTTTTTGCACCAGGAACTTTAAATCAGTTACCGTAGATTTATCCTACCTTGTTGGTTCCACCAAGATGGTGGTGCAGCTCTGTAAGCCTGTCCATTACAAACATCTTCAGTTGGTATTATTTACCCGTCGTTTCCATGAACAAGCCACAAAGTTTAGACCTAGACGCGAATTGTTCGCTATCTACGAAGGCATACGTAGACGGACGCCTGGTACCCATGTCCTCTGTGATCAAGAATGTGCAGTATGTATCTACAGGTCACACATTAGCTGATTGGAGGGGACTCAGTAAAATCAGTTATTAGCGTATGTACCATCAACACTTACTACATCTAAGAAGCATCAAAACCACACTATCTGATGCCATCGGACAAAGCTGGAGTGGCCTACTCCCGGCTGCAACACAAGCACCCATCCAGAATCGCGAAGCACGACTAGGACGGAAGGCATGTCATCTACCACAATAAAACCCATCTATCCATCACTTGCTCGACAGAGCCAGCCAGCACTTTCGGGGGTAGTTGTATATATCCTGAAAGGTGAGGTCCTTCCCGAATTCATCGACCACAAACTGCATCACCCAACACGATGGGTTGCATAATTCAGCAGGGCCCTGCAGTTGCCCAAATCCTATTCGGTTGGCCATCAATTTACAGGAATTCAGCCACACAAAAATTCGGCTGCATTATGATTGTGTTCAAGATTATTAGAGATGACCGAGAGATGCGTCCCGTATATCCTTGGAAAAACTGTACTGGACAACCGCTGCTTGGTTTATAAACTGTTATTGAAATTTATGCCTCACGTTCTGGCTTCTTCGGATTCCTCGATATTCTGCTGGTTTTGCTGGCTGCATGCTGCATTTGTAGTACACCTACCCGCGGCATAAAACAGCGTCAGTGCTTCTGTTAGCCACTGCACGCACAGATACTACATAATTGTCCATCACATATTCATTTATCACGTTCTCAAATGCTATGAAGGGTGAAAACCTGACAATCGCCAGTATGTCAACAAACATATCTGAAGCCGTAGCGCTGCAACGGCGAATTTCAGTGCGTACCAGAAATTAGGAATTTCGGTTAATTAAAACAAATTCCAACAAAAGTAAGACAGGTTATGGTGACTTTTTGTTTGAGTGTAAGTGCAACAACATGCAATATTTTAGGCAATTTCTTTTGGAAACGCAATGGCCTTCAAAGAGTGTATTTCCCGGATACGCATCGGCTACCTTATTCTAACGACATTTGGGTGTTTGGAACGTTGGTGCAACCCACGGTTACCTGTCAGTTAAATCATCTAGACACTAGACGTATACTCTTCTGGTGACGGATGCCTTGGACACGGGATGACCCATCCAGCTTGATATTGTAGGACTAGAAAGTCTTGCGTCGTTGTGCAGAGCGTCGCGCCCATTCCTGGAATTGACGTGAAAGGAACGTAGTGCGAATACCTTATTGATAGACCCAACCGATCTCCAGGCACGCCCAGCTCCTCGGGTTCTAGCGTGTGGGGTTGTGCCCTCCCGTTTTTTCATGAAGCAGCATGTAGCTACTGGCTGCATAGTTGGCTGGTCTTCCTTGAACGGTGCAGGTAGGTGGAAACAGTTTATTGGACAACTTTGCTCAGCCATGTAGAGCCGTGTTTCAGGAGTAGTTAAAATTGGTAAGGAGGCGAGACGTCAGCGAGAGATATCCTCTGAACCTTCTGGACAGAACGGCTTATAAGTCTTTGGCAGTGAGCCACTTGCCGCAAGCAATGATGTACAGTCATTGCGCGAGTTTTGCAACCTGAATTTGAGCCCGCCCTGGAGTTTTCTGTTAGCTCTTGGTAGCTGTGATCCAGGCTCAAAATACGGACTTACTGTGGCATTTAATATATGCAGACGGTAAGGGGTAATAGCAGTAGAGCCAAAAGAATGCTTGGACAGGGCCGACTTCAAGTTTTCCGTGTGAAACAGCTGATGGAACGGATTCCCGTTCACTTTGGGTGTGATTTTGAAATGACCTTGAAACTATAGTGGCGCAGTACCTTTTTATCAGGAAGTTCAGATTACTGAAAGCAACCCAGAACGCTCGGAACCTACTGAGACCCTAAAACTCCACCAAAATCTCAATAGCAAAGCCCGCAAGCATCCAGCCAATCAAGTATTCAATCAATCAGCAACAGCCTGGATCAATGAAAGTAAAATTCAGATAGCTTGAGGGCTGTTGTAAGTGTTGCACTCGCACGCACTCGCCCGTTCCCAATAAACCTGTTGTGTTCCTTATCGGCGAGTCTTTTTTCCGGCACTAGGCGCCGGCGTGGGAACAGCAAATTGGCGACGCCCGAACCCACGGAACCGTGACAATAAATGCTGAAGCGTTGAAAGAATTTCTGCTGCAACAACAAAATCAGTTTGAAGCGGTGCAATTACGTTTGGTGGAAACAGTGACGCAGCAACTAAAAATTCAACCACTAACTTGCGCTCCAAATACAAATGCAGTCGACTCGATCGCCAGCAGAATTACGGAGTTCCATTATGACCTTGATACCGGTCTAACCTTCGATTCGTGGTTCAGACGTTACGAAGAGGTTTTCAAAGTCAAACTGAAGCCCAAAGATGATGCCCGGAGCGTACGCTTATTGCTCAGAAAGCTTGGCACAACGAAATACACACGGCATTCCAACTTCGTTCTGCGAAAGAACACGCGAGATCTCGGTTTTCATAGAACCAGTTAGCAGCTCTCAATAATTTTCGGTGAGCGCTCGTCTTTGTTCAATATCCGCTACCAATGTATGAAACCTGCAAAAAAGGAATCCGAAGACTACACCACTTATGCCGGCGAGTCAACCTTGAATCCTAACAATTCAAGTTATCTACCATGACGGAAGACCAGTTCAAGTGTCTTATTTTCATATGTGGTCTTCAGTCGCATTCGGACAGTGATATCAGAGCGAGACTATTGAACAAGATTGAACAAACTCCCGAGATAACGTTGCAGTCCATTATCCATGAGTGCCAGCGCCCCTTGAATCTTCAACACGACACGGCCATAGTGAAGAGGCTGTTATTCAAACCTGCTTTCAACATTGTCAAGACGACATCCAGGCAACCTCCCGTTGCGGCAAATTCGAACGGAGCAGAGCCCTTTTCAGCATGTTGACAATGCGGCAAATGGCATTTTGTGTGATTGTCCTTATAAAAAGCACAAACGTTCAGTGTGCAATCGACGTAGGCACAAGGAAAGCCAGTGTCGGACACGGAAAGCTAGCCAAAGACGCGGCCAACCCCGGAGGTTACGAAGCACGCGGAGCCAGTCAGAACCCCATTTTAAGGCAAAACTTTCAATATTTGATTACCAGGTCCATGCTCGTCGCAATTACATTACAATCAAAGCAAACGGAAGCACGATTCAATTGCAGCTTGATACGGCTCCCGATATTACGATTGTTTCCCGGCGCACCTGGAGAAAGATCGGATCAATGAAATTCAGACCAACAATGAACCCTGCCAGAAATGCTGCAGGTGGTAAGCTTCAACTGCTTGGTGAATTCGATTGTGAGATGGAGATAGCAGGCCACCGTGATTGTGGTATCGCCTATTTTGCTGCTTGTGAATTTAATCTCCTGGGTATAGACTGGATCGATCGATTGCATCTTTCAACATTGTCGACCGACAGCTTATGCAAATCAAAACCAGCCCAAATCTTGAGAGTGTCTGGGGCGAGTAACCCAGTCGATGCCGCAATCCTAAGACTGCAACAGAAATATGATGACATTTTCAGCGAATGTCTTAGATGCTGCTCGAAAGCAAAAGCGGTGCTTCATCTGTGCCCGGACGTCCAGCCAGTTTTCAGACCCAAAAGGCCAGTGCCATACGCGGTTTTACCAATTATCGATGCCGAACTCAAACGCCTTGAAGATGTCGGAGTTCTGCAACCGGTGAGTTACTCCTCATGGGCTGCACCAATCGTGGTTGTCAAAAAGCCAAGGGGTGCCTTGCGTATCTGTGCCGATTACTCTACAGGTTTGAATGATGCCTTGGACACTCATCAATATCCATCATCACTATCTTTCAGAAGTCTACCTGCAAGTTGAAGTCTCAGAGGAATCCAGACACCTTCTGACGATCAATACGCACCGCTGCCTATTCCAGTACGCTCGATTGCCATTCGGAGTAAAAACTGCGCCAGCCATCTTCCAGCAGATTATGGACACGATGCTGTGTAATCTGACTGGAGTTGCCGCATACCTTGACGACATCACCGTCGTGGGGGCCACTAAAGATGACCTGTCCCGGTGGAACGCTATTCTTTAACGGGCAAATGACTATGGGTTTCGGCTAAAGAAAAAAAATGTGAGTTCCTCTTTAGTTCTGTGAAGTACCTTGGTTTTGTTATCGATAAAAATGGCCATCGACCCGACCCGTCCAATATCGACGCAATTTCGAGAATGCATCCACCACTGAATGTTGCTGAACTCAAGTCTTTTTGGCATTGATTAGCTGCTACAGCGCCTTTCTGCCAATTATGCATCAGTTACGCGAACCTTTCAACAAATTTGACCGAAGGATGCCAGTTGAATTGGTCACGCGACTGTCAGCTTGCAGTGAAAGAAGTGAGGAGGCTGTTGCAGTCCCAACTTCTGCCCACTCATTTTAACCCCAAACTGCCTATCGTTCCCACAACTGACGCATCGAACCGTGGAGTTGCTGAACTCATTGCTTACATACTCCCTGATGGCACGAAAAAGGCGATCGCTCATACCGCACTGTCGATGGATCCAGCTGAGATGAATTACGGTCAGATTGATAAAGACAAAAAGTTCCACAAAATGCTTTACGGCTGACACTTCACGCTTGTGACGGATCACAAACCACTGCTGTCTATATTCGGTTCGAAGAAAGGTATCCCGGTCTACACAGCTAACCGCCTACAACGATGGGGAACGATTCTGCTCGGCTACAACTTTACCATAAAGTATACCTCAACCAAGAAATTGGACAGGCCGATGCGCTAAAGCACTCAACTGATTCCAATGAGGTGGAACTAGAAGGCACCGTCATAGCAATCGTTGTCGTCAAACCGGAAATCCGTGCTGTGTTGCTGGAGACCATGAGCCAACTAGCCGAGACTTTTGACGCGGTCCAAAATGCCGCCAAAAATGACAGCATACTACAAAAGGCAATAGAGTACCACCAATCCAACTGGCCAACGACCTGTCCATCAGGGGAACTCCGGAAACTTTTTGAACGACGGAGTTCATTATCTGTTGTCAGTGGCTGTCTTCACTTTGGTGGCCAAATTGTCATTTCCAAGGAACTTCGCCCCCGGGTCCTAGCACAGTTCGACAGTGAACATCCGGAGAGAAGCCGCATGAAGAAGCTAGCAAGCAGCTAGGTTTACTGACCCCGTATGGATGAACACATGGGGCAGGTATGTCGGGGTTGTTTCCGTTGCACAGCTGTCCAGAAGTTACCCAACCGACAGTCGCCGCAGCCTTGGCCAAGCCAGAAAAAACGTGGTCGCGCATTCATGTGGATTTTGCTGAACCAATAAACGGACAAAGCTTCCTCATTGTCGTCGATGAGGTGGCCTGAAGTCCTTATTATGTCTGAGACAACAACAATGGCAACCATCACTTAACTGCGGCATTTGTCTTCAATATTCGTTTTCCCGGAAACTGTTGTGTCTGACACTGGTACTAAGTTCACATCCCACCATTTTGGTGAATTCGTTCGAAGACACGGGATCATACACGTTACTTCCACGCCATTCCATCCCCAATCCAACGGCCAAACTGAACGGTTCGTAGACACCTTTAAACGCGCGCTGACAAAACAGAAGGAGAAGGGACCATGGCAGAGGTCCTGGATACGTTTCTCCCAAATTATAGAGCAACTCCTAATCCACAGTTTCCGGACGATAGCTCTCCGTGAGAGATTATAATGAACAGACGGTTGAGACTCACCCATGACGCTATCCTGCAAACACTTACGTGTTTTCAATCACCGACAGGAGGAAAATCAACGTTCAGGCCTGGAAACCGTGTGCTTGTCAGGGACTATCGCCCCGGGCATCAGAGATGGACTGTCGGAGTCGCCCTTGAAAGGACCGGGCAGGTTAGTTACAGCGTCCAGATGGGATCACTGATGTGGAAAGGACATGTCGATCAGCTACGGACGACTGAGTGCCCGATCCCAAAAGCGGAAGAACATTTACTGGACCTCGACCTGCTGCTTGAAACCTTTGACATCCCAAGATCAGTACCGATAGCCACGGCTTCACATGTATCGCCCAAGACGGATCCATTGCTGCAACCGAGACGCCGTACCGGTTGCGCCAGAAGACTGGTGAAACCATTTTAACTTGATCGGCGCCGAAAATCTTACGCCGAACGGCAAAAAATGGAGGTATCGGGAAGGTCAAATTCCTGAAAGCAACCCAGAATGCTCGACACCTACTGAGACCCTAAAACTCTACCAAAATCTCAATAAGAAAGCCGGCAAGCACCCATGTGAATCAAGCGTTAAATCAATCAGCAACAGCTTGGATCGATGGAAGTAAAATTCAAATAGCGTGAGGACCCTTGTAAGTGTTGCACTCACACGCACTCGCCTATTCGCAACAAACCTGTCGTGTTCCTTATCGGCGAGTCTTTTTCCGGCACTAGGCACTGGAGCAGGAACAGCGGTCAGACGTAACACTTTGTGGTCTTATCGATCAGCATATTTGTTGCGAATTTTGAATGAAAATACAAAGCCCATGGGAAAGATTCCCAGAATTGTCGCAGTTTGAGGCATTTGAAGCCTCGGGGCTATAACCGTAAAACGGAGGGGAATTTTTGGCGCAACCTTAATTTTTCAAAGATTCTGCTATTAAGCGTTGTGTGTCACAATACAGAACCATCTTGGATAAAGGAAACTTGAGAAATCCGTTTCGCGCGGACAGAATGCTTACAAGAAGCCCGGGTGCAGATATAAACACATGCACTAATCGAATGTATGCCGAAAAGTATATACTTTAAGAGATTCCACAATCTCTGAGAGATTCTTAACTAACCCTGCAACATAGGCTAAAGGGAACAACACTGTCTAAGTCTGGCAAATATCAGTCCTCAGTGTTCGATGAACATTCGTTCGTTTGATGAACATTCTCGGTTTGATGGTAGATACACTATCTAAGTTATCCGCCAGGGCGAATATATGCACTCTCGCAAATTAAATTGTTTGATTGCTGCAGCATCCTGGATACAACAAACCAGTAGGGCTCTGAAGGAGTACTGATGGTTACTTTAGCAAAGGCTTGCATAAGTCATGGTTTCCAGACCATCAAGAATCTCCCCATAAAGTTCTGTGATCACCCGAATTTCTGGTGAAAAAAGAAGTTATTATATAATAATATCGTTTCAGGGCAGTAGGTCATTTTAAAACAAACGCGGCTCAACCATAGTATTTTGTCCACACCCAAAACCATGGAAAGTGCAATACGAGTATGCCAGACAATATACTTAACGATTACGGCCACCTAAACAATTCACGGGCTGGATCTGGTAAACGGAGGCTCTGCGTTCCTATCGTACTGGATGTCGCAAATGGCTGCCTAAAAGCAAAATATTTAATCTTCCACATTGAGGATATTTACCTTGACATCTCGAAAGATCATTGGAGCCGACCGTGGCTTGCTTGCCTGCAAACATCTCAATGCAGAGCAGTTGCAGCACTAGACTGGTTTTTCTGTTAGGTGAAAAACTCATTGCACAGGTGTATGTAATGCCTTGAAACCTGTGCACAATAAATAGTGGTGTAGAGCAGGATTCAGTTTTGGACAGAAAATAGTTTCGTGTGGACTTTGAAGACATTCTCATTTTGATACAGTTATCCATCATGGCTTGCGCGGATGGTCTAAAACTATGGTTTTCCGTTTTAGTCAAGGATGGCCCAGAAGGAATTCAATAGCGTACTCGGTAGCTTAAAACTGGAGTAACTCCGTTTAGATTCCAGCCACTGCAGTGTAGTTCATACCCGGTGCAAAAGCTTGGCTTTACTGCTTGTGGACGTAATCTTCAAGTGTTACAAATCACAGCAAATTAGGGTCGTAAAAGCTTAGAGGGATCATACTCCCACAACCCACATTAGTCCGTCACAGTGGCACTTGTCAGGAAGATATTTTTAACCATAATCTGGGTCATTTTGGGCACAGAAGCTTTTGGAACCAAGCAAGAAGGCTAGTTGGACCTCATTGAGGATGGCACGCAAGTGATCCAACTACTGTCCAAAAATGTTCCCTCACTAAAATCCATCCATCGGAAGGTGCAGGAGGACTTTAGTTGACACATTTTGAAAACTCATGCTAAACAACCGGGACGTCATAATTTGTGGTGCATAGAAATGGAAACCGAGTAATGACGGTATCCTGTATGACTATCTTATACACCGCTTCACAAGCGTGCCGATACCTGCACAGCTTGTCACAACACACTCAGGTGCACAAAAATTCGCGGTAGTCGCTAGATGACTCAACTGGATGTAAAGCTTTTTTACCAGGTAGATGTGTGCAAGGGACACGTTATTTCAGTAGACAGCTATCAAGGCGCTAGAGTGTTCTTTATGCGAGCCCTGCCTTATTTCTCTTGTAGGTGATTTTGCAGTACAACTGAATTTTTGCGCAGCCTGCGCTCTGATGACCCAGACACGACAGGTACATCCTAGGAATCTGTTCAAGCGCACGTCTGGCCCATCAATCCATACGTCATGAATTTCCTGCTTGTCGATTCTCGGGCAATGCAGGCAATCATCTTCCATCGTTGCCCAGTTGGATAGTTTCTCCCCGTGAGGAACAGAGCGGAAGGGACGCGTTGCCTCGGAATTATGGTAACATTTGACTTTGTACGGCTTTTATGTGTACATTGAAAGCCAGAAAATTTAGAACAGGCTTTTGTCACGGTGAAAAATGTCACCTCCTACTCTGACTGCGCCCTGTCGCCCACTCGTTCCCCTATCTGCAACCACAAAAAAAGTATTCATCTGGTGCCAGCCGCCTCCGGGAGGCGTTCATTTAAATCTGCTGAACCTTCCGTTAGATCTAAACATCTCGGTGACTTTCACTTTGTACTCCTCACCAATTCAGTCATTTCTGTGCAGTTTGCGTTCCTTTTTGTGCGTTTGCGTGAACTCCGTCTCCCAAGGAACTTTTACACCCAACCCCTTTCCAGCAACAACACTAGTGGGTCTCTCCAGTTTCACTACCATTTATCCGTACCGAAAATCCCCCCACTTCACCATCCCCATTCACGCTTTTAGTGACCCTGGCCATTCGTCCAACGGCCCAAAGCCACGAGGCCTCAGTGACGGCTGTTTGCTTTAGTTCAAATTAGCAGGGCAGATCGTGGCAGTTTTGCTGCCTCTCCAGGTCCGTTATTCTGGTTCCATATTTTCTGCACTTTGAAGTTTTATTATCAAGTACAGGCAGGAAGCCTCTTGCTATGCCCTCCCTCGTGTTGTTTTTGCCCGCCACTTTCAAATCTCAATGACCGTATCTTGTCTCATCTGATATGTTCCCCATAAGAAAGAAAAAGCCCTTGTAATCTTGGTTCCCTACCCATGCCGCACCAGGCGTGACCTAGTCTTCATCGGATAATGCCCACTGACACAGTCCATTTTCCACAAAATTCCCAGTACCCACAAACCCCACCGGTCATGCTTTTATTCAGACTGTAACATTATGATCATGACTGAAGGTATGCCACCCACTCGTTGGGAATAAACTTTATTATTATTATTATGCTACCAAGTGGAGGGAGCCGGAGTTGAGGCACTATGTAGTGAATGAGCCTGCATCATCGCTTCGCCTTGTTGCTGTATTATATGTTGTGAAAGGACGCTGCTAAAGTGTACACGAGGATAGCTACTTACTTCAACTCTTGGGGAAACTTGAATGTGGCAAAGCTGTTTGATAACGGCAGCACGTCCGGCTGGCAATGCAAACATATCTAGGATGATATCGGAGAGGTCAGCGCTACATTTCTCTGAAACTACCGATAATCTCGTAGATAAGCAGGCTGTAATTTTTTGTACCGCTGACTGCTGTGCGTGTCAGACCAAGTGCGGTTGGACACAAATGCATATGAAGAGGAATGAGCAGCTAAAGGTATAAGTGGGTTTAGTGGGGGTGTAATCTGTTTACTGATTTTGCTCGTGCCGTAGGAAGTTTCACACAGAGCTGATATCTGAGATTGCGGTCCGGCGAAACATCAATATTGGAATTGGGATAGTCTACGAGCGTATGGCGTTCTTTCTCAACATACGTGAGCGGTGAGTTTATTTATGAAGCCAGCATACTTTCTAACGCAACATATGACTTGTGTTAGCAGGTGTGAATCATGGAACCTTGACCTAGTTAGTCTGTTTCCCATTTTGCTACAGCAGCCTCTGGCTGAAGTGGCTCGAACAAACGGAGTCAAAAAGAAAAATAGAAGTGAGCATCTCATTGCCGTATGAATTTTAGGAAATGCGGTGGAATTTTGGAATTTCGAAGAACAAATAAAAATGTGGCATGAAAGGTTATGTGGACCACATTTGCCCTAAGGTACTAGAAAAACTGCACGAACAGCCGTCCTTTGAACCCTTCGGTTGACCAGTCCTGTTTGGAACTTGTCAGAAGTTTGCCAAAGTTGAGGCGAGTTAACGTTGATCAGTTATCGTAAGTGTAACCGCAACCCAGAATGAAGACCTAATCAAAAAAGCCGCATGATTAAAGCCAAGCAATAAAAGAGCGCATCATAGCGAGATTGTGCATTCACGTAAAGGACCACCTAAGGATTACAGTGTATGACTTACAATATTTATCTACAGTTTTGTTCCACAGCGAGTTACATTTGGGCAAAAAACGTTTTTCGCGGCGGTTCGCTGTTATTTTGTGGTGAGTAACGGCCCGCCTGCACTCCATAGGAAAATTCGTTGTTAATATCTGGCAGTGCGGAATATGGCAGTAGGGTGGAATTTTGACATGAAAGGACCAGTAGGTTACCTATAGACCTACACCATTGAGAGGCGTAGGGCACGAGCAGAATCAGTCGAGAAGAGCAGTTTAGATAATGGTTATTTCGTGGTACAAATGAGACAAATACGGGTAGCCAAATGGTAGTCGGAGTCTCGCTAACTCTCATTCCAAGAAGTTGGAGGTGATTGATCACATGGTCCGAAAGCCGTTCACTATTTCAAGAGTAGCACACTCAAGAAGAAAATAAATCCAGAGGAGGTTATGGGTGCGAAAATCTCTTACCCATAAGAAAGAGCTGGAAGAGTGATGAAAAACTTGTTTTTGGATCTTCCTGATCACCGTTTGTGCATACGCTAGGCCGACGACGCATGAACCGGTGCGGCGAGGCCTTTCATAACACCAAGTCTTTTGACTTATGATTCGACGTGCAGTTTCTTTTGTCTCTCGACTAAATTGCCTCGCTATACCCCTATGTTATCCGTGGCATATCATCCTTTAGAAGCTAGAGACTGGTGTGTTGCACAGTGGCTAATTGCGTAAGTTACGCTCGTTCGTTGAAAAATTGTTATGAATGTGTTTGGGCAAAATGGTCCCAACCGCAGCTTCCAGCACTAACTGCTCGAATTACACACCCATCCAATTTGACTAAGTAGAGATTTTTTAAACGGTCCCCGCACTATAAAAACGGTCTCTTTAAGGTTTACACCAGGTATTCGGTAACATCGACCGACAACCTATACAGTCTAAGGGTGCGCGGAGTGTTGCTGCTATCTTGCGGACATAAAAATCATCCGTATTCTAGCCTTTTTGGTTAACGCATAAGTTTTTAGGCCATTTCACCAGGTGCAGCACAGCTGTTTCTCCAAATATGCACCTGGACATGTCAGGTGGGCAGATAAAATCCAGCAGCATGCAGCCCGTGCAAAATGCATCGGTTTACGATGGTGAGGATATCGTCGAACTCTGCCATCGGCCTGAGGAGTGAGACTGGGTCCGCATTTGTCCTGAAAAGGTCAGAAACCAACTCACGTGCAATCCACAGAGTATGGGAAGGCGCCCCAACAGGATAAAACCACCATCTGTCTGATCCATATTTTTTCAACAGGCCCACTTAGAGCAGCACTTGCTGCAAAGTCCGGTCATGCAG
>SJOL01009752.1:18253-46192 GCA_004794785.1 Opisthorchis felineus
GGTGAGTTTATTTATGAAGCCAGCATACTTTGTCACGCAACACATGACTTGTGTTAGCAGGTGTGAATCATAGAACCTTGACCTGGTTCGTCTGTTTCCCATTTTGCTACAGCAGCCTCTGGCTGAAGTGGCTCGAAGAAACACATTCAAAAAGAAAAACAGAAGTGAGCATCTCATTGCCGTATGAATTTTAGGAAATGCGGTGGAATTTTGGAATTTCGAAGAACAAATAAAAATGTGGCATGAAAGGTTATATGGACCACATTTGCCCTAAGGTACTAGAAAAACTGCACAAACCGCCGTCCTTTGAACCCTTCGGTTGACCAGTCCTGTTTGGAACTTGTCAGAAGTTTGCCAAAGTTGAGGTGAGTTAACGTTGATCAGTTATCGTAAGTGTAACCGCAACCCAGAATGGAGACCTCAACAAAAAAGCCGTATGATTAAAGCCAAGCAATAAAAAAGCGCATCATGGCGAGATTGTGCAATCACGTAAGGGACCACCTAAGGATTATAGTGTATGACTTACAATATTTATCTACAGTTTTGTTCCACCGTGAGTTACATTTGGGCAAAAAGCGTTTTTCGCGGCGGTTCGCTTTTATTTTGTGGTGAGTAACGGCTCGCCTGCACTCCTTAGGAAAATTCGTTGTTAATATCTGGCAGTGCGGGGTATGGCAGTAGTGTGGAATTTTGACATGAAAGGACTAGTAGGGAATCTATAGACCTACACCATTGAGAGGCGTAGGGAATGAGCAGAATCAGTCGAGAAGAGCAGTTTAGGTAATGGTTATTTCGTGGTGCAAATGAGACAAATACGGGTAGCCTAATAATAGTCGGAGGCTCGCTAACTCTCATTCCAAGAAGTTGGAGGTGATTGATCACATGGCCCGGAAGCCGTTCACTATTACAAGAATAGCACACTCAAGAAGAAAATAAATCCAGAGGAGGTTGTGGGTGCGAAAATCTCTTTCCGATCAGGAAGAGCTGGAAGAGTGGTGAAAAACTTGTTTTTGGATTTTCCCGATCACTGTTTGTGCACACGCTAGGCCGACGAGACATGAACCGGTGCGGCGAGGCCTTTCATAACACAAGTCTTTTGACTTATGATTCGACGAGCAGTTACTGCTGTCCCTCGAATAAATGGCCTCACTATACCCCTATGTTATCCCTGGCACATCATCCTTTAGAAGCTAGAGACTGGTGTGTTGCACAGTGGCTGATTGTGTAAGTTACGCTCGTTCGTTGAAAAATTGTTGTGAATGTGTTTGGGCAAAATGGTCCTAACCGCAGCTTCCAGCATTAACTGCTCGAATTAAACACCCATCCAATTTGGCTAAGTAGAGATTTTTTAAACGGTCCCCGCACTATAAAAAACGGTCTCTTTAAGGTTTACACCAGGTATTCGGTAACATCGACCGACAACTTATACTGTCTAAGGGTGCGCGGAGTGTTGCTGCTATCTTGCGGACATAAAAAGCGTCCGTACTCTAGCCTTTTTGGTTGACGCATAAGTTTTTAGGCCATTTCACCAGGTGTAACACAGCTGTTTCTCCAAATATGCACCTGGAAATGTCAGGTGGGCAGACAAAATCCAGCAGCAATGCAGCCCGTGCAAAATGCATCGGTTTACGATGGTGAGCATATCGTCGCACTCTGCCATCGGCCTGAGGAGTGAGACTGGGTCTGCGTTTGTCCTGAAAACGTCAGAAACCAACTCACTTGCAATCCACAGAGTATGGGAAGGCGTCCCAACAGGATAAAACCACCATCTGTCTGATCCATATTTTTTCAACAGGCCCACTTAGAGCAGCACTTGCTGCAAAGTCCGGTCATGCAGGTGGTGGTGGTGGAAACATCGCTGTAATCCTCATTCAAGCAGACCTGTTGTGGGTCGTGTGAAAGTATGTATAACGTAGATTATTTTTAGCTGTGCAACCACATATATCCGATGTCCGCTCCCCATCAAACAGTACTTTGTGAATGCCAAGCACGCTTTTGCATCTTCTCATTCCTGAAACATTTGGACACCCATACACTACTCAGTCATGCCGGGAGAAGGAATTATAAACTGGTTGTTAGGTCCACACCCAGCCGTCTTTTTTTGCGGATACTGCACTAGCTGGATTTCCTACATGCCTTACGAAATACCGACACTCAAGATGAAAATTTCTGGATTGCCGGCGCAACTATTTGAGCGTATAGTATTATGTGAAAGCGCGCGTTTCAATTACATGCGGTTTGCCACAGTATGATCTTCTGGTTTTGATCAAATCCGGCGAGTGATTAACTCGAACACTTCGTGGAAGTGGTGGAGAAGGTCCTACTCGACGAGATTGCGATTCGGAAACGGACACATCATCCAAGAGTTTAGTTGTAGTGTGTACTACACGACAGCGTCGTTCGAGTTTAATTGCGGAGAGTAAAAGTTAATGACAACTACCTGGTCTGTGACAAACCTTCGCTGAAACATTTGACAGCTATATATTTGGATGACCTTCCAGAAGACCGCATGTTTGTTTTGCACTAATGAGGACATTTGAGCATGCTCTGATGGTTATCACCATATTAGACCAAAGGTGCTAACCAGGCCGCCAGTTGAACCCGATGCTCCCAGCATTCTTGGATGCACCTAAAAAGTTTTTATGCCTCTTAATCTCCCCCTAACGAATCTTAGCTCACCGTTGTACAGGGCCGGGTTGTGATAGGCATGCCATAAGCTGTCCAAGCCTGTGGAATAACTGACGGTGAATTTCTCACAAAACGTTCTTTTTTCATCATTATGATCGCAGTTGCCGGCACCTCTTTCTTAACCAAGGAACTGTGGACTTTTCCGCTAATTTAACCCCCGGATTTTATGAAACTTTTCTCAGTTTATTTTCCGTTACATACATATCAACTTATCTCGCGCTATCTCACCCTACGCATAATGTGTCATCTTTGCCCTTGACACAGTTGACCAAACGGTTTGCGCACCTATGTGAAACAGGTCAGTTGAACAATAATGCGCGTTTTTCATCTTCTGCATGCGTTATCGGTCAGAAGTTTAAACCTCCATACCGAGTTTAAGTCTTCGCGTTCCAGTGCCACATGCGAGCATTTAAAAGGGACATTAAAACTAAAGCTTTAGTAGGGTATGTACTTAATTGCAGGTGGGAATGGGTTCATGCCTATGGCAACCGGGAGCTCACTGTTGTGTGTGGCGAAACATCCGCGCCTGCGTCAACCTTCAAAAGAAAATTTTTTGCCCCACCAGGAAAGAATATTACACCTTAATTTTGCTACCGGATGTACGCATAATGATCAAGGGTAGGCCACGCATGGTGTTATCTGTTGCGAATGGTTTCACTTGGTTCTGGTAGCCATTTTGGTAACCCAGGACTTGTGTAGCCATGTCATCTCATCTTTGCCGGTTATTCGCGATGTCAAATGTCTTGCTGGCGCCTTGCTTCCAGCTTTCTGTTTCTAAGCCTAAAGTTGCTTGTTTCCGTTTTATCCCCTCACATACCTCTGTTATTATACCTTGACCTTCTAGTTGGGCTAGTACAGCGTCTCTTCAGATATCAACGGTTCCCGCTCCAGCTTCCTCTCTCAGTAGTCGAAATCTCCTCTGCCAGAAAAGTTAGCATCAGATTTAATGCTTAGTACCTCGGTTTCCCGCCAGCGAATGGCCAGACACGCAAAGCTTTAGCTTTTTCTGAAGTTCCAACTGATGCCAGAGTCAATCAGAGTCCAAATACATCCTTCCAGATGTAAGAAAATGGGGGAAACTAGCGAGCAAAATATTACAAACGTATAAATAGCACAGAAACCTACGATGAGGGAAAGCTTTCGAGAAGTAAACGGTGGGTGGGTCTACATTCACACCCTCGGACGGCACCATTGCAACGGGGCCCAGGAAACGATCCGGTCACCCTGTGGAAAAAGTAATCAAAACGCCTAGTGAGGAAGATTCTGTAAATCAGCTTCAGCGGTCGGATCAGTTCCGACGCAGAGTGTTCCAACATTAAGCAGCTAAAGTGTCGCAGTTCATTGGCAGGTTGCTGTTTCTCATCTTCACACAAATGCTTGATGATTACACAAACACTACACACCCAGCAACCACCCAGAACAAAATGAAGAATTATACAGCGGGTTTCAAGCGCTTATGGCGTTACCTGACTGGGAAGTCCCGAAAAGCGTATATCGATCATCATAACCAAGACAGCTACTGGGTCGTTGTTCGAACACTCGGGCACAACAATCACATCGCTCAAGCCTGAGCAGGATCGCCTGTTCAGACGTGAAAATTCAGATGCGCCCAGGGGGCACTGATGGAGTGGTGGTAACACGCTCGCCTTGCACGTCAGATGTTCGGAGTTCAAACCTCGGCACGGCCAAGGATATAAGCTGCTGATGAGCTCTACTGAGGGAAAAACTCGAATCAGGTGCTTCTTTCTTTTGTGTGGACTCACCGGAATAATTACGTCAGGACAGGAGGGTGTCTGTTCAAACGAGAGTGCTGTGAATATGAATATTACACAACACTGATTACACTCCTCATGAGTCCGTGGATGACAAAGAAAGGGTTTCCTCAACCGTAGTTCAACGAGTTGGTCATTTGCTGTTAGTGTGAATGTGCTTAACTTTCTAGGCCTATTCTAACTGCCAGTGCTGCGCATGCCAAAAATTGAGAACAACATGAAACTCGTAATTGGGCGGTATTCTAGATACATAGCAGTGTGTGCAGGAGAAGGCCATGTTGCTGAGCGCAAAGCTAGATAATTATATAGCTTATATTTACGGCAACCTGAATCAGGAGGCCACCTGGAACACTCATCTCCCCATTTACCGCCCATAAGCTGGCATCGTTTGGAGGCCGTATTGAATTCCAATGTACCATCATTCACATGCTGAAGCTCGTCTTGGATCCTTTTGCTGAAGAATGTCCCAGAATCATCACAACTTTCGGCTAAACCTCGCATGGTCCCATCGAGTGTTACGCCTGGTCGCCTGTGAAGATCGGTAACAGAAGCATGTTAAGATCTGATATAGTATGTCAATCTGTGTGAGCGCATCAAAGTCCAGACTCAGTTCCTTTTACTGCGACACTGAATGTTCTTACCACCATAAAAGCCTTTCCTAGTCTCAAAATTTAGAAACACGCTGGGACTGGGCAGTTATTAGGGACTTGTTTTGCGGAAAGCTCTTTTGATTTCTTAACTGCAAAATAAGGTCAATTGTGTTGTGCAGTACCTGGCGTAGTAGAGCGTTTTCTAAGAACTCCACGATAATTTGATGCCAGAATTTTATTTAATTCCTGTGTATCACCAACCTTCCCCGTGGATTCCTCTGAATTATCTTTGGAGGGTCGGAAACGAGGCTAGCTATTTTGTAAGTGAGTTTAAAGTTTCTATCAATTTCCTCGCCAAGCGAAGTTATTTCTACTACAGTCCATTCACTTCGAATGAAGGTAATATGCAACGGGGTGGCCGGTATCCCGAAAAACCTCTTCAGACCCGTAGCGAGATCGGATTGAATTCTTAGTTAAGATAGCTGGAAAATACCGATATCATGGCCTTGAAAACAAGCGCGGTGTGTGATATGGTGACATTGTTCGATTTCGTGGTTCAACTGCTGCTCCTACACGTTGTTTTCTCGCAGTTCGCCCACCCGTATTATCCATACAAAAGAAAATCACAAAACGAGAGGGCTTTTCACGAACTCGAGTCAGCGTGTGCCAAAAACTGCCCCCTAACCCCGGAATTATTGCACAAAAGGTGCACTCGTACCTGCATGAGTCAAGCCTGTTATGATAGTCTCTATTCTTTCGACGAATTAGAGGAAGGCGAAATTGACGTGAGACTATCCTCCTTCAAAGGCTGTGTAATCCAACAGCTGAAAGTCAAAGATTCACGCCTTCTTTGAAAAAGGTGAGTGATTTTGCATCTTTGGAACAGGTACAACGAGTGATTACCAAGTCACCGATAGGACTGGGAGGTCTTCGTTATTCGGATTAAAACACTACCCAATAGAGCGAAGAAGATCTCCGCTCTATTGCACAGTGTCTCTCCAAGTCGACTGGGAGAGACCTAAGGGAGGTCGTCAAAGTAATGCGTCTCACAGAATTAAACCTAGATAATCTCTTCATTCTCCGAGGACCGACGAACATTCATCAAGGGACTATCCAACCACTGTAAGGATGCAATTTATCCCTCAGCGAGCTGTTGAAAGAAGCTCCCATCTATGATGGTCTATGTTGACATCAACTTGTTGAGACACGAGAAAGCACCTTCCCAAACTTGATTTAGTTGGAGTATGATTTTTAAGTAAGAGCCTGAGTGTTTGGTTTCGTTAATAACCCTGTCGTTTCTTTAACTGGACGCTGATTTCGCAGGTTGGAATGTTTAGAGTACCATGCGTAAGCTCTCCTTCCGTGTTCTGTGAAGTACATCTAGAAAATCGTAAAAGGTGGCGAAAATAAACAAGAAATTTCCTCATATTCACCAATTATGCTGAATATTTGATTGTGTGCTAAACTGTTCTGTTGAGATTTGGGGGAAGTTCATTTCCCGGACAACTGGCAACTGCTGTGACGTCTCACACCAGATTCTGGTTCTCTTTCCTTTACAATGGGGAATGTGCACTTTGAGGCCCCTCATTTTCCAAAAGCACTTAGTTATCACCACGTGTAAGATATAGACCACCAGCGTTGCCGTCTATGAATACAAGGCCACCGGCCACTGTAGTCACTGAATCGGGAACGCCACGACCCAAGCGATGCTCTATACCACGATAGCACAGCTTGACTGATCAGCCAAATTTTTCTGATACTTAACCCCAAAATTACTCAGACTTCCCTATTGGAACTTCCTTTCAACTGCATTTCCAGTCATCATCATCATTATCAGCTGCGAAAACCGCGTACTTGTCGTACAGTGGTCATAGCTGTCACAGTTTCGTCCGTTCCAATTGGTCCTTTGGGGCCTTATTGGGAGTTGGACGCCATGGAGCTCTTCTGGAGGCTTCCTTCAACTGGTCTGAGCGTTGAGATAATGTATCTTCAGGATGTTACTCCTTCCACTACGGTCGCAAGCACCATAATCAGCATCCGGCTGAGAGTACCCTTAAATTTTTGCTTACGGAAGAGCTTCCAAGGATTGGTGAGACATTGGGTGATACTCATTATTCTTACCGCTTACCACCTGGGAATTAACTACAGCTTTGTGCGAAAAATCAGGAGAGCCCCAGTGATGCCATTGTTCATGGTTCGTGATTTCTTTTCGCCGGGTTAAATGTGTTAGTGGACTACTCGCCATCGCTTGCCGAAGAGAGTGCTGTTTTCCGTGCCCAATTCAGAGTAGCGGAAGTAGAGAGGTGGCCAACCCTTGAGCTGGCAGGGCCGTATGAAAGAGATTACGAAGCATTTGGGTGCTGTTGGTGCTACTCACCTTCTAGGACGGAGACCGCGTGATCCCCGCTGCGTCCGGTTGGGGACGCTGCAACATATGGCTGCTATTAGATTGCCTGAATGAGTGCGTGGAAGTGTAGGCATCCCAGAATGATTGTGGTAGACTAGCACTAAGTCCCTTACTCATCCACTTCTGTTCTCATCTTCAAAATAAGGCTTTCAGATAAATCATGGTTGTACGGCAGCAGAGCATCAGGGTCGTACATTGATATGCTGTCGATGATGACGATAATGATGATGATTACCTTAGGCTTTCGGGGAGAAAGTACGAGCTATCGAGGGAACCCCAATTGTGGTTCGTTTGGGCTTCGAAAAGTTACCAGCTACTCAGCTATTCCACGGATTTCACAAGTTTCTTGCGGTGTGGCAACACGGGACCTTCTTTGTGATTCAAGTCAAGATTTTGTGGAATGATTGGGTTGGAAGCCGGGTTTTGCTGGCCGCAGGCTCTTTGGGACGGCAAGCGACCTTTAGAATTAATACAAGTTAAGTACCCGAAACAAAAGTACTGCTCACTTTCTCCAACGCCTCCTTTCCTGGCGCTTTTTACAACGAAGTGGGGATGTATGTGCAGGGGCGATAGAGGTACACAGAGATTTGGTTCCTGTTTGCTCATGGCCCAGGGGCCAACTTGCGCCCTGTTTCCCACATACGAAGCACCAACGATCTCTGCATGCTGTAACATTTAACGAATCCGTTTGTATTGTGCGGAAGTTATTGGTTACATGTATGGATGAATATATATACAATCAGACATGCGCCACCAAGAATCGGGACATTCGCAGCCTCCTTGGTGGGCCAGCAACACATGGGAGGCTCATAACCAATCGTAATAAACCCATGGAACCATCTGAGGGAATGGAGGATAGCAAAGGAAGAAAACAGGACTATGAATCAGATGAAGGTTATTCAGGAGAGAAGAGCTTCGGAACAATAACAATGCCACTTAAATCAGTGGTCATGGAATGAAAGCGGTAGCTCTTGTTCCCAGGATCTTGGTAAAAGCTGACTGAAGACAAACACCGCTGGGACGCCTGTTATGGACTCGGAACCAGCCCACCCATAGTGAGCCGGGGAACACTACTGATCAGCACTGATTAAGCGTATGCCTGAAGTTTGTGGTATTACCAGCCTGTACCACACTCAGGGAGTTAATTCCACGAATTAACCATCCTGATGGATAGGTGATAGTGCTTTATTCGCAGTCGTGCCCTACTTAAGTGGAGTGAGTTTCCCTTCGGCCTTGTGTGTGAACTTCTGGCAGTCCGGTCGATCCCACTTATATTAGACTGTTCTTTCGTCATCCGGAATACCTTAGCCAAATTTTCCCCCAACCGTCGACCTTCTACCAGCAGCAACTTAGGATTTTCCGGTCTCACGTCACAAGCTCTATCTCTCAGACCAGGAATGAGCCTGACGAAACGTCCGTAAACTTTTTGTTGATGCAACACTTCCTAATGTAATGTATTCCGTATGCTAGATGGGATCTGGCGAACCCCTTGTACCGAAGCAAAAGTGTCTCAGGATTTTGGCTAGTTGCAGTGCCTGAGAGTTGTTAAGGTCTGGTTACCCATTCAGGTTGCGTCAGCACACTTTCCGCTGGATTGAAAATCATCATCAACAGACCTCTTCCTTGACCTTAGGTATTTTAACCGGCCTCACTTCTATTTCTACATTCACTAAAAGTCTACATTTTCTCTCCACTGGATCAGCCGATCAAGGTCCGCTTTCATTTATCATTCGAGCGGATTTCCTTGAACCCTTACGCGAACGGTAGTTAAGAAACGCTATCAAATCCTTAATATATGAAGGAAAAAAGCAGCCCCAGCACCAATCCATTGTGAACTCCACTGCTGGCCATACGTCCTCCAGCTCTCGTTCGGTCCAACTCCACAACGAAGCTGTGCTCCACTAGAAAGTCTTTTAGCGAGTCACATAAACTTACAGCTAACCCAGAGCCCTGATCGTTAGCAGTATTAGTAAGCGCAATCAGAATCGAAAGTTCTTCTTAAATCTGAGTAACATACCACGACTTCCTCACTATTTTCGGTCTTTTAATGATATCTGCCATAAAGCACGAACGGTTTTCGTTGTAACACTTTATCGTATTGCGACAGTTTTTGTATCTCAGTAACCTATTGGGTTGTACTATAGGATGCCAGCTTTCGCAGAATCTGCTTTCAGATTGGTTAATATGGACAGATGTGATAAACAGTCTCCCGGTCCTCCAGATTTGAAGTTGTAATTTGTTGCAATTCGTTCCTTGAAATTTGGATTACTCCAACAGTATTACGCCGATCACCGCTGTCTTGCAGTCAGACTTTTGCGTTATAGGCTTTAGTTAAAGTCTATGATAGTCCTCTTGTCTAGGTTTGGGTCCCCTGGCAGTATCTCTCACACACATCCGTAAACTTCACAAGTAACAGTGTCTTCTTGCCACATCGGCTTCGTGTAGGGATATTAGCCGGGTCGCCTTATTTAGTACATACACTAAGACGTATATGGAAAAGCATTCGGATTCTGACGTCTTCCATACACCATTGTTATCTCTTTATTCCTTCATTGTCACAATTGATAATTACTTGTACGCAGATCCAAGCTTTAGGCTCGTCAGTTCGGCACCTAGGGAGTTGAGATTTTGCACCTGGCCTCTTGCATCTGCCTTTTTGCTCGCGCTATTCATACCTGGCCGTGTTTTTGCTGCAACCTTTAACCTGCGAACTCTTAGGCAAGTCAGATACTGAGCTGCTCTTGCGTGTACGTGATGGCAGTCCCGTATGAGAATCAGTAGATATCCCAAAGCGCTCGACTTGACAGTTACGGCTTTACTTTCGGATTTCGAGTTCACGGACTGACCTCCGCTAGCCTTTCACCAACAAGCCGTTGGAGTAGAAAACAAAGCTTTGCCGATAGGTGATGGTCAGACAGTGCATTCACTAACCACCTCAATCTACTCAGCCGTATCTGCTGCTTGGACGAACCCAACTCATTATCTAGTACTCGCTTAAGGGCAGTCCCATCACACACTTACTGTGGTCAGTCAAAGTTTTTCTATCCTGCGGAAACATCGGTGACCAAATATCTGAAGAAGTTTACCGTCTTCTTGTCGGCGAGGCCAATTTTCAGAGCCGTAGACTAGGGCTACTCATGGTCGTAATGTAGACGTGATCTTTTAACCTGAGTGATGTTCGCAAATGTTACTCCTTTCTTGCTGATGTGTGCACTGACTTCGTATGTCACGGTACAGTCACGGCTTATGCAGCTGTCAAGATGAGCAAACTCATCACCCTCATTCACGAGTTTTGAAAGGATACATGGGAGTGCGAAATATTGAAGTAAGACCCTGCACTTCGAATGTTCAAAGTGCATATCGAAACAGAAGGCCACCTCCAGTATTCTGTTCATGGTGTTTTTTTGCGGACGCATGATCGTCAAATAACATACGAACGTCATCGTCGGCCCAAAACTCCTTCTCTAGATGTCGCTAGAAACAATAAACAAACATAGGGAGAGGATACGACGCTGGCGAACCTCATTAGTTGTGGGGAGACTTTTTGATGGCTCAATGCAAACCCGATCGGGCGTATAGGAATAAATGACACGAAGAATACTCACAAACTTCGAGGGCGTTCTGTGAAAGCCAAGTATGTATAGTAGAGTCAACCTGTCTGCAGAGTTTGGGACACGTTTGAAGTCAAGGAAAACCGTCATAGTTGGCCGGCAGTGTGTGTGATGTTGTTCGAGTATCTGGCGTAATGTGGAGATGTGGTTACTGCATCCACTGATCGGTGCCCTCGGCCCTGCGTCTTGCGTGATGAGGCTAGACGTTGCAACATTATTGCAGCTAGCAGCGGTGCCACAAATGGGGTAAAGCTTTTTACCTGTATGTTTGGGACAGTTGCTTCGGGCGCCTTTTGAAATAAAGGTACAAAGATTAATCGGCCCAAGATTGTTGGATCGCAGTCTTATTCTCAGATTAGCTTAAACAACCTGGCCAATACAGAACACAAAATCTCAGGGTCGTCTTTGAACAGCGCTGTTTTGGTCTCATCCGCTCCGGTGGTCTGATGATGCCTCAAGGCAGAAAGGCAAATTGATGCTTCAGGAGCTGAAGGCACGTCTAAACTAACAAACCAAAGCTTGAACCGAGCGAGCCTGATGAAAGACATGGGTCCACAAGCAGACGATCGACCAAGTGCTGCCGCCTCTTATTACATTATTATCTTTGTGGACCTCACTAACAACCGGCTTCTTTGTTACCGTTTTTTTATGAGACGAACCAGGTTCTGGAGTCTTCTGGCTGCACTAGCTTTACATTATTGCTACATATGCAGAAGCTACAAACAAACAATAGATGTCCTTTTGACCCGCACGGGTTCTTGTGGAATTCGATAGACGGATGGCACAATGGCTGTTACTTAGAGGGATCCAACTAAGTGAGGAGGCCTCAGCTCGGAAGCTGAAAGCTACACCAACGCCAGCGCAATCCACTGCCGCAGATGCAAAATCGTTTGAAGTCCATCGGCAGTGGCGTAAGCCGCAAGATCGATTGTCGCTCGTGGATCTTGTATCGGAGTTCCGAAAACGCGTAAGATATCTACCGATAAATTATCAAGAGTTTGCGTCGGAGTAGCTTGTTGGTCGATTTGCTTTCTGATCAAAAATGACGATAAGGACAAGAGAACGGGTATGCGAAGCGGAGTGGTGGTACCACGCAAGCGGTAGCATGATGCTTTACACTTCCTTGGATCCAAGACTGATGTGAACTACGGAAGTGCTAGATTGGACAGGTAGTTAAGATATAGTATTGAAGCCAGATGGGAGATGTCAGAAGTAGACTGTTTTGACCTACCCGCCCCGTCCTATGCAGCAATTAAGACGACTTGGTTGATGGCCAATGGTAGCGCCCAATGTGGCATGGAATTATCAGTATTCGTACAGTTCATGGTTGCATGAGGACCGAGGCCCTGCCAGACCACCCAAACTAGACGGAATGGAGATTAGAATCCTCATCTAAAGTCTTTGTCCAAAACTCCTGACTGCTAGGCAGCAGTGTTTGTTGTGACACCATCAAGGAACACCTAGTCACAAAATTCCAAACCATCAACCTGGAGGACCAGAGGATTGTATTGGTCTGACCCCTATCCACTGAACATCTTGTATGAGAGACTGCGAATGTCACACGCACAACATCCAGTACGGATCACCGGATCACGGCGGTGCGTAAAGGGTTACACCAGGACAAGGTCTAGTCTCTTCGTGACAGCTCACTAATTGCTGTTTAAACTCGGGCATTTGACTCCTGTTCTCTTCATTAAATTTCTCAGGTATCCCATGTATTAGGATGTTTCGAGGTCTCCCACGAGTGCAGTGTGTTTCATGTTGACGTCCGGTGCCAGTTTCAGAATGTCTTTACATTTCTTTCTAGATACAAGAAAAGCTTGTTTCCCGTGCTCCACACTGCGTGTAGCGTTTGTGTAGGCGATCGGATTCTTTATGGTTGGTAGACATCCGATACGTACCTGCCTGCCGAAGGTGGTCGGACTACCGAACGCCCTTCCGAAGTTGTGATAACATAAACTGTTTACACAGAACCGCTTGTACCACCTTGGGTGAGCCTGTGAATCCGACATGAACTCGGAGGATGAGGTTGTCGTGAAAATACCCAAGTCTGTTGACAACCATCAGCCGGCGCTATCATCGCTTTAATAAAGTACTGATGTCGTCCGTCAATTTCATTACGTTTCAGTCTGTTATCACGCCCACCGCGTAATTCCGCAAAACCTCATGGGTCAAGGACTCTCCAAATTGAACCACTTTAGTTGCCGTCTCCCTGGATGGGGACGCCGCGAAGGGACACACCTTCCCAAATCATCGGTGAACGAAACTGTGGCAGATAGAACCACTGTACGGGAAGCACGCGGTTTTTACAGCTGATGATATATCGATATATACATATATATGAACTTTTAACACCGACCATAAAATTAATGTATTGTTGAATTCAACGGAACTCGTCGAGCACTGCAACAGCACTTACGTTTTCCTTAAGGTTTCAGTCCTTCCAGGTCTAACTGGTGCTGAAGATTGACGACCCTCTCGAATACATTTAATGCCAAACTTCAGCTACAAAATTTGGAGTACGGTCTACCAAGTTATGAAATATTTTTAGGTTTTTTTTTAGATTTAACTCGCATTCATCTTTCAAATCCCGAACAGTCTCCAGACAGCCGTCTGTAGTATGAAAATTCGTCTAGCACTTCTTCAAATCTCAATGACCACAGACCCATCCACCGCAACAAATTCCGTCAACAATAGCCTCACCCGTTTTCTCCTTCTTACGGAATTTGTTCTAGCATCACACAGTTTAAAACAATAACCGACGGTGCATTTTGAGACACCAACTTTTTATTCTGTCTCACAAATCTGGAGGCATTATACCGAAAGTACAAATGGAACCGTTTTTTTCTTTTAGCATGTAATATTGACCATGGTCTTTCACCAGTACTATTCCACAGACTGCTTTTGATTGGTGGATTTTAACCGACAGTTTATCTCCCGTTTTGACCACTTATGTCCTGCTCTCTTTCTTGTTCGGTTGCTGAAAAGAATTTCTCAGCACCAGGGATTTAAACCCAAAGAACTTCAATCTCTTCAAGATGTCCCACAGATGAATGCTTCGTATAAGGAGGGCATCCTCCATTCGGAAAATTTCAAACCGATAGAATTGTTTTTTTCTCTTCTTGAAGTATTGAAGCACTGTATAATTC
This sequence comes from Opisthorchis felineus, assembly GCA_004794785.1. Classification (NCBI taxonomy): domain Eukaryota; kingdom Metazoa; phylum Platyhelminthes; class Trematoda; order Opisthorchiida; family Opisthorchiidae; genus Opisthorchis; species Opisthorchis felineus. The sequence goes on from SJOL01009752.1 coordinate 32,471, forward strand.
CTGTTTATTGAGGGTTCTATCTGAATATCCTTGTCATCGACCGATGTGCTCATGTGCGGGGTGTTTTTCCTGTTTGAAGCTAATACAAATCGATTTGAAATTCATACATGCCTCCATTTATTCTGTTGGACCGCAGACAGCGTTGCAATGCGTGACTACGCCAAGACTGACGCAATCGATGAACTCATCCCCGCCCTAATACAATGTTTCGGAGTGATCCTACTGGGATATCTTGCTGGCAGGTACAAAATACTGAGTGAAGCTGAAATCCGTGGTCTGAACTCCTACGTAACCAAATTTGCCCTGCCTGCCGTGTTCTTCAAGGTGGGTTCTACTTGTATGTTTCAGCTTAATTGACAACCGCTTTGTTTGCCATCAGGTGGAGTTGTCCGGTGTAAGAGGATGATAGTCCGCCTTTCTGAAGTAGCTCCGATAAATTGGTGTATAAAAAATCAGTAGAACTCCGTCTCAGAACGTCTGACTATCGGGAGGTGAACAAGTTTTGCTTGACGTTTGTTAGCATTGAAACTCCGCAACCGAGGAGCTCGAGGACACTGTTCAGTGCGGTCCAAATCTCCTAATTATTGTCTTGAATCCACCGTCATCGTTGACAACAACAGAAGAGGAAAGATTCTCTGCCAAACAGCCATACCGTTCTAGAAAGCGAACAGCACCACAAATACCCAGGCTTTTCGCAACATTCCTTATTCCCTTCTAGGTTTCCGGACTCTGAATTGGACACGGAAAGCAGCGCTCTTCTCGGCAGACAGTAACTCAATGCGTAACATGTGGTCCAGCCACTCCATCTTGCACCTTTCGATGAATTCTCTGCTTCACCAAGGATCCGTTTTCCAATCACCTCATTGGGGATTCGCTGATTCCTTTCGATTCCAGCTATGGTTCGGAAACATCGGTGGTCAGAGACCTGAAGATGTCTCAGATCCTCCGCCCGAAGTGGTTTGGTCTAGCAGCCATACAACAAAACAGCCCGCACTGTAGTCTTGTACAAATGTCCCTTGAAATTCAGGGATATAACGCCTCGCCACCATAGGTTTCTCATGTGGGCTAACGCAACCCGAGCCTTTGAGATTTGTGCACTGACTTCATCAGTCACATGAAAATCGGAACTATTACGACTTCCATGTTACGTAAAACGCTCCACAACTTCGAGTACCTCTCCTTGAGTTGTAAGTGGCGTGTCCAGTGACTACATGTCCAGGAGCATGACCTCACACTTTGTGGGTGCATATCAAAAGGCGAGATGATTTTGATCCATTCATCCAAAATACCTTTCTTTTCCTTTCGAAGATGACAACGATGCCGTCTGCATATTCTGGATGAACAAGCAGTTGCTGAGTTTCGTCAGTGTTCGGGCATTTCCTTAGTCTTCCATGTCCACCAGGCTTCACGGTGGGCGCGCACGTTGAGTTTCACTTGACGTCTGATAATTCGTCGGGCTGAATTATGTTCGGTACCAGCTGGAACATTCCTCCAAAATTCAAGCAGCGTCATTGTATTCACTGCGTAGGCTGGCTATTGTACATATACCTAGCTCAGTGACAAGAGCGCGAATTTACTGACCGAAAGGTCCGTGGTGCGAACCCGACCTCTGCCTCTCAACTTCCCCTGTCTAGGCTTGGGCAACCTGGCGGTATCCCACCCCTCGTGCTTCCTCCTGGTGGCATGGAGGTTAGGCACATAAAGGGTGCTACAGCTGAACGGTTTTTCCATTTTGGCCAGCTGAGAGAGCCCTTGATGATAATTAGTATGCTTTGTGCCCTTTATTTGCACTCCTCTGCGCTCGTTAGGGTTTAGGGTGAGTTGTCCAAATCTTGCCTCTCTCAACCCTCGTTTTCAGGGACCGGCCTTGTCCTGAGTCACCAGATTGAAGGATCCTTGCCCGACGGGATACCTGTTGATAGTCGCCTCTGTGTGTTTTGTCTGGCTGTGGTTTGATCTTGTATTGCGTATGCCGAAGAGAGTGCTGTTTTCCGTTTCCCATTCAGGGTAGCGCAAACAGATAGGTGGTCAACGTTTGACTTGGCGGAGGAGTTTGTAAGAGATTACGGAAAGTCTGAGTACTGTCGGTGTGACTCGCCTTCCAGGGTGGGCGATCCCCACTGAGCGAGATGGCTCAGTGGTGTAATGGGTCTCATCCAACACCAGACCTGGTTTTACTGGGTCACGCCAGCCTGGTACCGGTCAATGGCTAGTTCTACTCAGAATTTTTGGTAGTGACCTCTAGTTTCCAGAAACGTACCCTGTATAGTCATAATAAACATCGATTGGACAACTGCCGCTTCAGATGTGTTCCGTTTTGATGAAGCCACTTCAGCTGAATAAATGAACTGAGCAGCTGATATGCCATATGTGAATGTGACGACAGCGGCAGTGCTAAACTCTTTGTTGTTTTAAATTTCATCCTTTTGTCTTGCAGATCGTGGCTATGTCTTGAGAAACCTCAATATGCATGATGGGTTGGTCATCATCATCGGTATCATGACATCAGTGTTCAACACTGATGCTTGGCTGCCGTACTTGTATGTGGGCTGGGATATTGCCAGGGTGCCCAAACCTAGACAGGATGACGATTAGGGTCCTCAACCAAAGCCTTTGGCTCGAAAGCCTGACCGCAAAGCAGCGGTGTTCGGCGGAAAATGCAAGTGCATTTCAATTTTTACAGAACAAGTCACCACATATGTTCCAAACCCTAACCTGGAGTACCAAGAGACTGTGTTCGTCAAACCTCTAGCCATCGACCAACCTGATATGAGACACTCTGAGAGTGTCGTGCGGACACACCCGCAGTCTAGCTCAATGGGTTGCGGAGGTACACAAACCGTCACACCACAGTAAGCTCCGGTCTCTTCGTGACCATTTCAACGTCATTCTACTCTATTTGGTGTGCGTGATGACTCGCGCCAATACGGTCTGTATAAGGCAACTGAAATAATGTCGGTAATGTACAATCCCGTACTCTTTGAGAAGACCGAATTACTTTTCTTCTATTTTTTGTTCTGATTCAGGGGATGGTCACTGTGGACCTCACTGGTATGTCGTGGGCGCTCGTCGGTGCCATATCTTTGGGCAAAGCAACAGTCTTTTTCCTAGCGTTTGCAACCACGCTGCTACTCAACCGCACATCCCCATTTGGTATGGCCGCCATCTTGTCCATGTTTGTCTCCCAATCAAACGACGTCGCCCTGGGATACCCCGTGTGTGAGTACTTTAGCCACAACTGTCTTTTGTTCCCCTTAAACATGATCACAGCTTTACGAAACCATAATCAGGTTAGGGTGGGACTTGTCCAGATCCCTCCAAGAAACCGAACTATTCATGGTAATTCGTCCCTATTAAGACGAATCTTGTACGTGTAAAGAGGCTGGGTCCCTACTGACCCTTTGGTCAGTAGCTTCAGTCCCCTTGGACCCTGCATCTGCTCTCAGGTCTTCAGACGGGTCGATTACTTTCTAGATAGACAATCTAATCTAACCCTTCATCAGTAGCTGGGTCGTTTTTTTTCCATGTCGGACTAAGAATCGTACCTTTTTTGGGGTATTTTTGTCGTTAGTGTTGGCTTTTTGGTTCAGCTGTTCGTTGAGATTAGTAAAATACATGGTCGCTAAACCGATTTCGATATGCACGCAATTCCGGTCCACATAGCATTCACTGTTGTTGTGCATGGCTGCCGCCAGATTGGGCCGTAGTTCGACTGCTCACCGTACGTGTTTTCTGGATCCTGCTTCTCAGCTGAACATCGGATTGACCGCGACACTGCCTATCAGTGGCGGTATAATACCAGGCTCTGTCTTGATAACTTTTTGGTTGCAGAGTCCCTGAACTAGAATTTGTTCACATTCATACTTCACCTGTAGACACTCTGGCCATGGTACTCCCACGATGGACCAGTTTGCGTACAACTGACATCATTCGCGCGACTGTTGCCATGTTACTTCATGTAATTGAAAGCTCATCTCGCCATATGTGTAGACATTTGTAAAGATAATTTATTACAAGTGCAGTTTTCCCTCGTTAGAAACCGTTTCTCGTTTCTCGTTGATGCGGATGTCAACGAACGAGTCACTCTCAGAAGAGACTTGTTTGATCTATCCCTCTGAATGGCCTCTTCAGGGAGGGACAACCGCATTTACTTTTTGTCGGTCTTACAATCAACCTCAGTGAAAAATCTCTTGACTACTGGTAGATGCAATGAAACACCTAGTTTTCGTTTTTCTGATTTATCAGTCACGTTTCTGCAGTAGTCTCTCAAGGAGCGAGCACTCATCTGTCGGGAGGTGACAGGTCAAGGTAGGCAGTCGAATCAACCATTTTATGTTCCGCAGCTATACAGATAATACAAAGGTCACTACCGACATAAATCTGCCACTTTGACGTGGTTGTCGGGCTTGAGTGCTGCAACAATCTCGCAGGCTACAATGGCTAGAACTTCGTTCTACAAGGTGCAACCAGGAGAGCCAAAGAGGGGCGGTCAGAACAAGAGCAACGAGACCCCGTACTACGAGTAATCGTGCTTCGAGCCGGCTGGGGGTAAAGTCGTACTGTCCTCTGTGATAGGAGTATGAAGGCAGTAAGGCGTTTCCCCCAGCATGTCCATATTCATGGAAGCAGCGATGCTGCCTTTCCCCGAGAAAGGACGGGTTAGAAAAGGTCGGCCCTAAAGACCGCGCACTCAGATCGTCCAGCGGTTGACTGTGATCGCCGGCGCATTATTCAATACGATCGGAATACTTTTAAAACCAAATAGTCCGGTGCTGTTTAAAAGGCACCTGCTGTGCACAGTCTCACCAAAAGTGAGACGGTAACGGCAAGTACGCGATTTTTACAGCTGATGATGATGATAACAAAGGTCACCGATCACAAATGTTAGCTTCCACTTAGTTACTCAGATACTTGAAGGACTCAGTGTAATGGTCGCTCTACCGTAACTGTGTACAGACAGGCTAATACAGTGATTTAAAAAGTTGTCAACGCAGCAAGAAGTAACCTAGTAACGAACTACATTTATTTGCAGGCAAATTTGGCTTTGCGGGAGACTCACCTGGAACCCAGCTGAATCTCTCGTTTGTGGTATTTTCAAGCAACTGAATGTGCTGCATCAGGCCACCTCATGTTTCAGTTGGTACGATATTCGGGATATCGCGATACATGTATATACGTAATGCACTACTCATTAGGTTGCTGAAAATTCTTCAACAGCCCACGACCGGTTTCGTCCTTCCACTTCGGGCTCATCAGGTAGGCACAGTCTCCGAAAACATCATAAACGAGAGATTCAGCTGGGTTTCAGGTGAGTCTCCCGCAAAACCAAATTTGTTTGCCATTCGCTAAATTTCGTGCAATTTTTGTTCAAGTAGAACATTAGGTTGATGGAAACTCGGGGACTGTGCCTACCTGATGAGCCCGAACTGGAAGGGCGAAACCGGTCGTGGGCTGCCGAAGAATTTTCACCAACCTTATGAGTAACCTAGTAACGGTTATCTTCAGTTCGACCGCGAAACGTAGGCTGCCATAACACGATGGAGAGCGAGACAGCACCTCCAGGAGAGAAGAGATATATCCACAGATATCAATCTTACTGACAGACCGGGTTTGTAAAAGTGAGAGTTCAGCTCCCTCTCATAGGAGACAGCGCAGCCTATTACAGATTTCGGCAGATGTTGAGCCTAAAATCCATAGTTTTTCTGAATCTAATCTAAGGACCAATTCGGCGTTGCGTGCGTTTCTCTAACGGCGGCTATTTTATCGCAAAATATGGTGATCTTCCGAAAGAATTCCGAAACGCTTTCCAGTGTGGCTCGTGACAAACGGCACAAACACTGTGTCAGCTCCCATCGTCGCTAATTTGATGGAAATAGGTCATTAGGTGTAGGCTAACACCGCTTTCAAAATCATACTAAGCCATCCAAGGCCTTTGGGGAATGTAGACACTAGTAACAAGTGACTCGATTGTCATCAGATTACGTAACGCGATTCTGTATTCACAAGCAACACTTTCAGTCTCCTCATCTATCCCCCCCCGCCAGGTCGATCGACCGAGAGATTCATACGATTACAGTCGCCTTGTCATCAGTCCAATCTCAATCCATCCAGTAGTCGTTCGTTGTCTATCTCACAAATGGTCCTGATTTTTTCGTTTTACCCCTCATTTTTTCTTTCATCAACACTAATAAATCGATTTGGCACCTGAACTTGGTATTGGTTAGGCATTCAACTCATTTCTTGTTCCCTTACGGACTTCCATAGAGTCCAATGTGAACGCTGACTTTCCTACCTGGCGTTAGTAGCGCTGTTTAATGCATTGTGTACCATCTCCGCTGGCCACTGGACCATTTCATTTACTTGTCAATTCTACCTTCGTCAGTGAAGGCCCTGTATCCGGAACTGGCCATCTACGTTTACTTATTTGCCCCGGCTCAGTTGATCATTCTGAACCCGATAGCCTACCTCTTTCTGGAGTGGCATCAACTGAAGCAGGAATCCATCGATGCCGACTTGAAAAGGCTCGCTGATGGCGCCGATATCACCCCACCTGCAAGTGTAAACAAGTACAGACGTTTACTGCAGGTTAGTGCTGTTTTTTTCCATTCGGAAGACTCACTATCTTACCTCAATAGCGTAGTCGCAGAAGCGAGTTCACGTTTAGCTGGTTAGTCATTGTTGTGTGTAAAGTTGGCATCCAGGAAGGATGAAAATCGTTGTGTTTTCTATACGGATGCATTTGAAGGTGAACTGTGACGCTTGGTTGTCTGCAGCTTCGCAGTTTGATCCACATGAGTTCTCAAACATCTTGTGGAGTGAAACTGAATCGGATTCCTTGGAATATCCTACGTATTTCTGTAGCACTCTGTATGTGTTTTCTACAGTCTGATCGTCAGCTAAGATCCCGTCTAGCGAAGGCCAGTGTGATGAATACGAGAACCGAAGTTTTTCGTTGGAGGTCAGACTATGTGTCTACGTGACGATGACCTCACCTGTTCAGTACTGCTCACCTGTCGGTGAACTGTTCTAGTAGGTTACTCGGTTCGATGCACAGTGGTCATCCGATTGGCGCGCCTTGACGGAAAGGCGGCAAAAATTTCTGGACCCTTTTCGAATTGAAAAAGAGTTATCCCGAAACTAACCTTTATATTGTTAACTGAATTTTAGGAAATGAAACTCTGTTCTTCACCGTGATCGAAAGTCTGAGAACTGCCAGAGTCTGTCTTGTGAAAGCGGACAAAAAAATCGTTCAGCTGTAACACCCTTTCGGTGCCTAACTGCCATGCCACCCAAAGAAAGCACGAGGGCTGGGATACTGCCGGGTTGCCCAAGCCTAGACAGGGGAAGTTGAGAGGTAGAGGTCGGGTTCAAACCACGGATCTTCCGGTCGGTAAATTCGCGCTCCAACCACTGAGCCATCTCGCCCGGACACTTATACCCAAAACGGGCCAGAATAGTACGAAGTGGCATTCATCAGTTCGATGACGAACAACTTCGAGGCAGAGAGCTCGTGCATACAACGCCAGGGCGTCTTCGGAGCTTTTGGACTGGTGGAATAACTAGCTGGATTTAGAACGAATGAGGCTGCAGTTCCTCGGTTCCCTGCGGTCCATCACGGAATAAAATGCCATGTCTGTGAAATTTGTCAGACAACAAAACTTTTAATTACTCTCGAAGTGACTCTACGATCGCTGGCGTATAAACCAAGGTAAATCAAACCATTGCTATCCACGGTGCGCCACAGGAGTATGATCTAGCCTTGTCTTACCAGTAATGCAGATCGCCGGGTTACTCGAAGCGGACAGTCCATTTAATCACTATCTCTTGGTTCTAGAATTCTTGTAGCAGTGCTAAAATGACCTCCTGTGGCTATCATTGTAAAAACCAACCTAAAATGAACTAGACAGGTGTCTGTCTCACACGTTGTGCCGCACATGCTCGGCGTACACTGAGCTGTAGGCTTCAATTTGTTAGTCCTTTCAACCGAATTTGACACCTATTGGCCGTCATTTGGACCCACTGATGGTTCCACACAATAACTCTGTTCTTCACCCTCTGGTCTCATTCACTCACCTCTACCACCGAGTTAAGGGCATCTAGATGTCTTCACACACAGCCTTTATCACAGACTTTGTGAGACGCGACCTATTCTGTGAGGGTTCTTCGGTGTAGTTCGACACTACGCGCGATTCTGGCAACGGGGACCGGACGAGAGCTCACCGAAAACTAGTGCTAATGCGGCTTGACTTTCATTGATTTGACGACTGCACACACACACGGCTATAAAGTGAGACAGCGAATTTCGAGACTTACTCCTGTTAGTGAGCCCAGGCCTAGAAACACTACAATCGTTTCATTCTTATTGGGAATCGTGAGCGGCACGCATCTCGCGAGCGGGGCTGATCAGCAGCGTGATTAGTTGCACGTCCGTAGCTGGACTTTCCCCGGTCTCGCACCAAACTGTTCATCCTCTTCGGGAGTTTTCGGGCCAATGACATCTAGTTGTGAATTCTAAGCATGTCTTCCAACTGGCTTTCGGTGTTCAGCTGCACAATATCGATCTTCTAGCATATCAGCTTGTTTTGACTATGTAAGGCTGGATCTATTTCGTTTCGAAGAAAAAAGGATGATGTCATACGTAAAAGTAACACTCACTTGTACGATGTTCTTTTACCTTTTTGAATGTCACTCGATTACTGAAGCATTACAATAACGTGGTGGATTCACTGTGCGAAAAAAATCCCATCTTCAAAATGGTTACCTCAAAGTTTTCCCTTGACGAAAAGAAGAGGAATCGGGAAAACATGGGGACCATCAAAACCGTTTCCACGTTCGACGTGTTCCCGACTGTATTGTATTGGGGTGGTAGATTTCGTTTTTTTTCCGGGTATTATGAGCATCCTAACTGCTTTTTCGTGTTGTGGTGGTATTTATTTGCTCACTGCCCTTCACACACGAGTTCTCGTCGTTCCAAAACCCTTGCGTCAATCCGACATTAGCGTAGGCAATTATTGTCACATATTCGCCCACACTGGAGTGCGTGACTTGGTCACTGATATTGCGCGTGGCATTACCAAAGCATAGCCTTGCTTTGCCCACGTATCCAACCAATAAACAAGTATCTCTGCTCCATCGTTTTACATTCGATACTAGGTAACCGAATCTCGAAAACCTTTCATACTGCGTACCAACTAGGACCGCATTAGTTTTGTATGTCTTGTTTTCTGTGAGTTTGTATGTTACCCGTATGTGTGGAACAGCTTCAACTATTCACTAGCACCTTATTCGTTGCGGACACAGGTTCATACCTGAAGAAATCGATCGGCGGACTGTGAAAGGAATGCCATAATTGCCTAAAACGACTGCGGTTTTGCATCCTGTCAACCTGTGTGGTATTGAGTACTTGTCAGTAGATTTACTCAAGTTGACCTTGTCGGTGTTCGTTATTCGGTGACATTTTTCAGTGTAGTACAATTGCTGAACGGTCGATATCTCGTATATCGTACCAACTGAAACTTGAGGCGGCTTGTGTGCAGCACATTTGGTTGAAGAATCATGAACGAGCGATTCAGTTGGGATTCAGTTAGGTCTCCAGTTAGAACCAAATTGATCCGCAAACGAGTGTGTTTGGCGAACTGCGTACAATTTAGGCTGAAGAAGAACATACGGTTGGTTAAAGGAAACTCACTCGAAGACTGTGCCTATCCGATGAGCCGGATGAAACCGGTCGTGAGTTGTCGAAGAGTTTTCGGCAGCCTCGTGATGAGTTTTCCGCCAACTAAGTATGCCACGCTACCTCGAATATCGTCCGAACTGAAATATGGGGTGGCCTACGTGTAGAACATTCACTCGGAGATTATCGTAACCAAGCGATTCATTTGAGTTTCTCGTTAACACCAGTATAGTTCGAAAATTGCTTGCCAATTGCTTGCAATGTGATGTTCAAGTAGAACGTGAAGTCGTTGAAGACCCGGATGAACTCCAAGAAGGGCCAAACCGGTAATGGGCTGTCGAAGAGTTTTCAACAACTTTATGAGTAGCATGTTCCTTCAAGAAATCTCGCTTGATTTTCCAAACCTGTTTGTTGGTAGTCTGTGTGAAACTGAGTTGGACGCCGATGGTATGTTGGAAAAGTTTGGATTTAGCACTGGGAGGCTGGACTGTTCAATTTAGCGCTTTTTTCGATTATATGACTTTCCGAAATCGCCATGACATTCCTGTTTTGCTGGTGTAAATCCAGGATTGCTCTAGAGGCGATCTTTTAAAATTCTAAATGTAGTAACCCAGAAATATTCAAATACATACTTTCGACGTCATCATCATCAGCTGTCAGAACTGCGTACTTGTCGTACAGTTTTGTTCACCGATGATTTGGGGAAGTGACGTAGGTAGCTGCGCATTAGAGGCGGGAGCTGATAAACTGGTGCGTAAATAAATATCTGTCAGTGGACTTTTAAGTGGGGGAATTGGGAAGGGAGTTATGCACTGAAGGCAATAGCTTGGATGCACTAGCGCCATTGAGGGCGCGACTGGGCCATGTCTGACAATGTCTCTAACCACTGATGTGGCCCGTCTCGGGGTCCCCATCCAGGAAGACGGCAATGACCAGCGCAGCTGAGTTTGCTGGTAATGGCTTCCATACTTCGTCGCCAGGTCATTGTTTGGCCTCCCCTGGCTCGTTTCCACCCTTTATATGGTTGTGCGAAACGAACCCTTCGAGGAAGTCGGTCGACTGGCATACGCAGCACTTTCGACGAGGTAACGGAGACCATTTTCATTCTGGAGATTTAGTAAGAGATAAGTATTCAAGTTGCCAGGTATAAGTGCAGAACCTGACAGGTACCATGTCAAGATCGCACCCCAAGAATGCAACCGCCATTTTCCAATGAGACACATCAGGTGACCAGATGATCCACACCCCGCTCTCCATTAGTTTTTGTTTGGAAAAGTGCAAGCTGATCTACTTTCTTTCCGCGTTTGTGGACCCAAACCAATGGCAGATCTGAGATCAGCTGTATGATCACGTGATATCTTTGCTGGATAGCAGCGATTTTACCCGCGCATCATCTCTCTCCGCAAAGGGCGTAGACCCTGTTCGGATGACATGAGTTCATAGATCCGTGTAGAAAGACAACGTCCTGAAGATGCGCATCAAACAAGGTATTTGCATCCAAGAAGCTTGTTATAGATTTCTTTGAGCCCGTTTGACCAGGCAAGTGTTCCGCTGGAATTTGAATGAAAAAAACCGGATGACGAGAAAGGTTAGATAGTTTCATTACCGGGACTATGCCCAAGCCCTGAAACTTGCTTGTTAACTTAGATAGACTGGTAGTAACAATCATCGGAAGCGCACGCATCTGGCTACCGATGTATTTGTCCCACAGAAACTCACTTCAAGCGTTATCATAGGCTTAGTTGTACTGAGGATTGTTCATATTTCTTCCTGTTTGTTGTTGTTTTCGTGTGATATGGCCGAGGTACGGTCAGTCGCACAAGATCATTGCTACTGTGGAGTATGTTTCCTGACTTTCTCCAGAGGCTGATATGCCTGCGATCATACCTGTAGGAAAAACATTTTGGCTAGTCCATCCACAATGGTGAAAAACTCGTCCACGTTGTTCGTACTGAAGAGATCACTCAGTGGTATGGGACCTTGCGATAGCTTTGTCACACGTTGTTTTTATAAATTCTAAGGTGCGGTCATTCTTCAGGGTCGTCAAGGCCGGAAAGACTATCCTTCCATTGTGTGATTGGTTGCATTGGTTTCGTTTCTGCGCACTATTAGTCTGCTATTCAAGGTTAGTCGAACAAACAAGCCACAGCTAGATGCCACCGTATCATCCTATCTGAAGATTTCGATTACTTTTCTCCTGACGAAGACCGCCCGCGGTGATTGAAATGTTGAGTTACTAAAAAAGGCAATTATTAACCCGAATAATCATTCTTACCCAAACTGGATTGGTCCTCATCCTTACTTTGATCTGGCCAATGATATTGCGCGCACACACACACACACATGATCATGCATCCTGCTTTGAATTTTGCAGTTAGAGAAAGGAGGAAAGCCCTTCGCTCATGATAACCCCTACTGGTCTAGAAGCAGTTCCTTCAACGATATGTCGGCTGTTTTCTGTACACGAAGTTACCATATTACTGATAAGGTTGCTGAAAACTGTTCGACAGTTCATGACCGGTTTCGCCCTTTCCAACCGCGAAATCTAGCTGGATGTTGTGACTGAGTGATCAACTGTCACGCGTCACATCGAGAGAATCGTGGTCCCTGTGGACACTACCTTCTGGAAACCACAGCTTCAGGAGACTGAGTCGCTTGAATCATTCTGTTCCATGGTAAGCAGCGTTACAGTGAAAGAAGTAAAGCCCTTCGCTGCGAAGTTATTTATTAACAAACGCGAACTAAGCAGTTACAAGCTATTAGACGCGAAAGTCAACATCTCATGTGCACATAGTTTTTAAAAACTGAACATTCTCACGCGTCCTCTGGAACTTTTCTAAACATTCATTGACTGTTAACGGACACTGCAAAGTGGTTTCACACTTTTTCCGCAATAAACTTGACCGTCCATCAGATGCGGGGGGGCGGAGCTTGGACACCAGACCATAGACTACTCGCATGCTTCATCAGTAATATACACCATTACACCCGTTCATGGAGGATATTCGAAAATAACTACACGTCCGCTCTTCTCCCGAATTCGTTCATTCATTCATTCGGCAATCCAGCTACAGCACAAAAACTGTCTTGAGGAATCTGTATTGACCTTCGCTTCAGACGGGCGTTATTGCAATCCACTGGGAAAAGTCCATCGGATTTTCCGAACCTTCGACTTTCGTTGTGTTCCGTTTGTTAATCTGATTGCATGATACAGGTCAGTGCGTTTGATAAAGTGGTTGTCGTTTGTACATTTGATGGTTACAATTTTGAACACGAGAATACTGTAATCATTCGCTTGAAAGTTTACTTCGTAATCTGAAAAGCTAAAGGCTTCATAATGTGTCAGTCTCAGTTTTCATTGCGTTGTTGACGGGACCACGACGCATGGAGACACCATAGTCCACTTGATAAGACACAAAAACACAAAACTTACTCCAGTTCCACAAGCTTGTGACAGAAAATCGTTGTGCAGACTGGAACCTTTTTTAGACGTAATACAGTACTCATAAGGTTGCTGAAAATTCTTCGGCAGCCCACAACCGGTTTCGCCCTTCTTGGGGCTCATCAGGTAGGCGTAGTCCCCGAGGTTCCGTCAACTTTGTGTTCTACTTGAACCCAAATTGCACAAAATTAGCGAAATACACTCATTTGCAAACAAATTTGGTTTTGCGGGAGACTCACATGGAACCCAGCTGAACCTCTCGTTTAAGATGCTTTCAAGCAACTGAATGTGCTGCACCAGGCCGCCTCATGTTTCAGTTGGTATGATGTTCGAGATATCGCGATACATGTATATTCGTAATACACTACTCATAATGTTGCTCAGAATTCTTCGACAGCCCACGACCGGTTTCGCCCTTCTTACGGCTCATCAGGTAGGCGCAGTCCCCGAGTTTCCGTCAACCTTATGTTCTACTTGAACCCAAATTGGACTGATTTCGACAAATACACTCATTTGCAAATCAATTTGGTTTTCACGGGAGACTCAAGTGAGTCTCTCGTTTATGATGTTCTTCAACTGAATGTGCTGCACACAGGCCGCCTCATGT
>SJOL01009752.1:47863-66653 GCA_004794785.1 Opisthorchis felineus
CCAGCAACGACTTGAACACCAGGGTTTGTAGACCTTCCAGCGGTTTGCCTCATTCTTTCATCAATGACTATGTTGAACAAGAATAGAGAAAGTGGACATCCCTGTAGCACATCACTTTTTTGCAATCAAACAGATCGACAGCTGCCTACCAAATTAAAAAAAATCGAGCTTATGTCGTAAAGTTGATCACTTCTGTGTTTACACTTCACAGCGACATTTTAAGTAAATTCATAGAACTTAAAACGATATGGGGACGATACGAATCATTAGGTCCTCAAACAATGCACTTTCAGCCTGGCCTTTTGGGGCGACAGACTTCGGTGTATCTCTCTGTGGCGTCACCCTAGCCGTGCTTGTCTCCGGGTGGTCAGTCTGTAAAACTGGAACCAATCCGTTGAATAAAGTGATACGAATGTTTGAAATGCGAACGTTTGCATATTTATTCAAGACGTTTATCCTGCGCTCCGTTACAATGTTGCTAATGACGTCGAATCGTAACCGAGGATTATTGTAAAGGACCGAGAAATGCTAGTCAATGTTAATACAGCTTACTGAAATCCAGGAATATTTGGTGTGGCCTATTGCTACACGGACCCCGCGCACTGAATAGGAGACTGTGGGAAAGGTTGAGCGCTGAGACACCTCCAGGGTGATCAAAAAACGACGGTTGAGTTCGAACCGCGAACCTATCTCGTAGACATCCCCAAAGGGAAGTCAGTACCGTCCAATCTCCGTATGAACAGGTCCACGATGATTAGCAATGCTTTTCGTTCTAGTGTCGTTGCCCATTTTTCTCGGATACAAGCATTCCGCTATACTAACCAGGTCCATTTAGAAACAATTCTAACAACGACATTTTCGCCGTGGCGAAAGTTTCTAGTGAACAGTCCGTTTGAGAAAACCTCTTGCTAAATTGTCCGGAAAACGAATAACGATTCCAACTCCGCCCTCATGGTCTGGTTAGTTTTCAGCGGCAGTTTTCCCTAAGAAGCTTAAGGACATCGCATTCAAACAAAAAAGAACGAAGAGTAGCGACGGCGGTCCCATGTGAGCGTTACAATCCCTATCACTCGAAATCAACTTACAGGGTCTGAATTTCTACTTGTTGGCACGTGTTTGTGTATTGCGCCGACCGCTTTGTAAACAGTTATGTAACACGGCACAGATCTAGCCACCAGTTTGTTTACCCAGGCTTCTGTCAACGCAGCATGTCTAGCTGTAGGCCAGCAAATGTCCAGACAAACCAACACACACACTGAAAATGAGTCGACTCGTTGACACTTGTTTCGAACAAAGACCGTTCATCCGGAATTGTCATAGATGGGGCTTTCGTTTTTCCGACAGGCCGAGCAAATACTGATGTTTGATGGTGGTGTGAGCAGATTCGGTCATTTCCAAATGAGATTTCGTCCCCTCGGTGAGGCCAGCCTAAGCTGAAAAGGCGAAAACCAGCTGTTTCATCCTTATTGTGAACAATTAGCAGGGCACACCTCACGAAACTCCATTTTGGAGTTCCCAACCCATGACCTTCCGGCTAGTGATTGAGTACTTAACCACAAGCGGCTGACCTGCAGTGTGATTAGCTGTCACTTGGACGCGATATGACACAACTGATCCTTCAGTCACGGAATCCACATCATATGGCCATGTGTTGACTGGCTCCCCGAGTGACGACTTCTCAGGTGGAGGTTTCACTCATCTCATGAGCTATTCATTGATTGACGGTGGTGTGAGAAGATTTAGTTTCTGTGAGTGCAGGATGAGCGGTGCTTTATCCCATGCAAGCGAGAACTAATCAGACTGCTGTTCAGCCGCTCGTGGCCGAAAGGTTGAGTAAGTTGCGCACTGCTGACAATTCCTAGTAAGCGTGCTCCTCGACTATTCAGCATTGATTGGTCGCTGACTGTGCGAAATCTCAAATGCTGATATGCTGACCTCATTGCCAGCTAATGACACAATGAGAAAGTGCATCTGATAGTGCACTTTGATGGCCTTACCTTATAAGAGTTCAGAAATAGTGATAACCTGATAATTATCACCTGTATCGTCTACGAAAGTCATGGTAGTTCCCGTAAAACGTGAACCCATTCAGTTGGAAGGGCTATTACTCTACAAATGATATCGGTGAGAGCGCCACCGACTAAAATTTAGTCCAAAGCTTGGACTGGTTGGTTGGTGGGTAGCCACCAAATAGTTCACCTCCGAGAACAACATAACAGCGAACACCACTGCGTGTTTCAGCACGTTATCAACACAAAATGAATTCATCACACTAAGGTAAAGTTTGGTTTTATTGGCTAGTAGCAATCTCCAGGTAGTACGGCAAACAGATCATGCAACAACCGACGTACATGATCATGGCCAGTCCATGTGAGTGCACACGGGCTTGTAGCTACGGCCTCATCTTCACCGTCATCAATGAGGACTGCACTCAGTGGCGCACATGCATCCAAGCTGTTATCTTCCATGCGTAGCTTCCCATGTCGATCTCCCTAACGCAAACTCCACTGGCATCCCTGTCGTCATCCATCAATTATATCAGTGCCCGCCTCCGCAGATCATCGGCGAACGAAAGTGTGCACAACATGTGCGCCAATTTTATAGCTGAAGATGGTGACGTTCGCAAGGAGTAGTCTTTAGTGGGGAAATCGGTAATCTTAGCTTGAAAAGAGACATGCTAGGTAAACCTCTGATGAGCATAAGCTGGCCGACAGAACTAGTTGACTTCATCCGGAGACGATTACTTCCACGCCTCGTAAATTGCCTGCATGCCAATTTGGTTTTAACGGGAGACTCACCTGGAATCCAACTAAATATTTCCCTCATGATGTTCTTCCCCAACTGAACGTGCTGCACCAGGTCACCCCAGGTTTCAGTTGGTACGACATTCGAGAAATCGCAGCAGATGGACGTACTATACTACTCATAAGGTTGCTGAAAGCTCTTCTACAGCCCACGACCGGTTTCGCCCTTCTTGGAGCTCGCCAGGTAGGTGCAGTGTCCGAGTGAGTTCCCGTCAACCTTGTGCTCAACTTGACATCAAATTGTTTCTGTACACCAATTTGGTTTTCACAGGAGACTCACCTGGAACCAGCTGAATCTCTCGGTTATGATGTTATTCATCAGCCTAGATTGTGTACAAATATCTCATTGAGTGACAGTTGGTCACTCGTGTGGTTTTATTATCAGTCACAATATCCAGCTAGATTTCGCGGTTGGAAAGGGCGAAACCGGTCGTGAACTGTTGAACAGTTTTCAGCAACCTTATCAGTAATATGTTAAGTCTATGAAAGGATCTAATTTGTTCGTGTACAGAAAAAAAGCCGACTTATCGTTAAAGGAAATGCTTCTAGGCCAGTAGCTGTTATCATGATGAGTAACCCGTTAGGTCCAACTCTGGCCAACACTTTTCTGTCCGAGATAGCAACAGAACACTTTTGTACTACGCCCTTGTTTTATAAACACAACAGTGAGGATATTTTATTTTTTTTTACCTCTGAACAACGCCACAATGTACTGTTTAACCTCCCTAATGGTATCCACCCAAACGCCTCACAAACGCAATTCCGAAAACAGCTTAGTCTTCCCTAATATTTCTACAACCAGTTGCTCCGACGGAAGGCCATATGAAATGGACAATATTCTCATTTCGCAGGCTTTACTTCCTTAGTCCATAAGCATGGTTTGATGGGAATATTTCGATCGAACCAGAAATATGTACTTTAGTCCAGTTAGCAAACGACACGGACTTGCTTGAAGGAACACGCATTGCAAACGCTTACCCAGAAAGACTCATCACTCCATATAGTATAGGTGGGCAGACTGCTAAATCGAATTATGCGGTCCCCGTAAAGGTGTGCACATACCTGTCGTTCAAAGATGACCGCACAACGACGAATAGTTTGTATAAGATTAGGTCGACTGCGAATCAAAACTATCCGGCTTCAGAGCTTGGGGCTTGTCTCAGTCACAACTACGCTTCAGTCCAGCTATCTGAGTGCGTCCGATATTCCGGCCCTACGTGTTATCCACCAGTCCACTTTCAGTTGCGGCGGTTGAACAGAGCGACGTCTGTCCCAATGAATGACTAGAATTCCTCTAGGAAGTAGTACGAACGAGCCAGCACTAATCGAACACAAGACCTGTGTCACTGATTCTATGACATGCAATGGAACAAAGTAATTCAATTTTAATCTTGCTGCATAATCCAAACCGGAGACTGTTATTGTCCAGTGAACTGATTTGGGTCACAACGAGACAGCCGACCTTGTTTGCACAGAAAGCGTTGGTTAGAAACCCTTGTCTACCTTGGTACTAACTTGACCCCCCTCCCTCCATCAACAGCCCGTTAAACGGGCGCTTCGCTGAATGAGTTACCGACGACTCTCACTCTCTCTTGTGCACTTCAACTTCACAGATGATTCGCTCCACCTCTCCCTGATGGATTATCTATCAGTGCCATTATGGAGCCCCATCGGTGACTTCCAGATGATGTATGTTTCCACATGCCTGTCTTATAAACGACCGATGAAAGTGGGTTGTCTTCTTGACGAATGGATCAAGAGGACTGAGTGTTTCAAATCTCTTTGGCGGCTCAGATAAATTATCTAGTCTAGAGGGACTACAGGCCAACTCTCATCGGAGCGCACCTATCTAGGGAATGTTTTCGCTCGAGTTCACTACACCCAGCCCGACTGTCTTCTCTCAGCATTCGTTACTCTGTACTGCCCTTCCTAACCGTGGTAACTCGGAAATTATTGTGCTCCCGAGCCGTTCGCCCACAGATAATGTGTTCGCCGATGATATCCCTCTTCTTCAATCGCATCCAAGCATTTTCAATAACGTAACAATGTTTGGTATACACTCCACCTCTCCAAAACTTCGAGTCTGTGTAAGGTTGAACCCGAGCCTCTAGCTTGCAGATGAGGCGATCGATTGATGGTGGTTGATACGCAGTTGCACTGGTTTGGGGTCAGTTAACGGCGTTCATGACATTCCAAGTATAAGAAAAGGGTTGATATTCTCGACAAGTTCTAATCCAATGTCCGTTGCGTGTGTGTCGACTAACAAAAGGCCAATAGTGTTATATAAAGTAAATTCGTTGAACGATGTAATCCGACTGCATTGCCATCTTATTGAAGAAGAAGGTTGAGATGCACCACGGAAACGAAGATGCCGCGGGCGAACACCCTGAGGGGACCATGGAGAGATAGAGAATGCAACTGGAAACAACGGCGGTGGCGGACCAAACAGCACATCACAGCACTGAACGCCACAGTTACTGGAGGCGTGGATAAAATGACTGTCTAAACCGCGATTTTTGTAGAATGAAGCTTCGGGTGGTCAAAAATAGCGAAAACTCCTTTCATTATGTGTGATAGATCATAAACCCGGGGCCTTATTCCGAGATAGCTCATAGCACGAACTTATTGATAGGAAGGTTCGTGGTTGGAACCCAGCTTCGGGATCCTGATGGCTCTTGTCTAGGCTTGGGCAACCTGGCAGTATCCCGGCCCACCTACTTCTTTCGTGTGCAGTGGCAGCTGGGCACCGAAATAGCGTTACAACTGAACGAGTTTTTTTATGATTCCGAAGCTTTGTTTGGCGAACCGTACAATACCTCTGTAGGTCGGGTAGTGATACTTCGCCAAGCGGCAATGTCTTTAAATCATCCGTAACGTCACGTTTTCATTATTCGGCGCCTTTTTTCGATGATGACTTGAAACCGGCAAGTACAACCATGTTTTGCGTTATACGTTCGATCCTGCTTTTTCCTCTACACAGGTCGTATGGCGTGTCGCATTGAACCCGCTGTTTTTCATGACTGTGATCGGCGTCATTTTCAACTTTATCCTAAACCATAATATCCCAACCTATGTGGAGGGTTTACTGAGAATAATAGGTGAGTGTACGTTTTTTGTGTCCTATTTATTGAATTACCTGGTCGACTCACGTTACTGCGTGGTCTGGTGTATATCCTTTTTACCAATTCTGTGTTTTCACCCGAGGATGGTGGCCGCCTGGTTTTGTACTCGGGTCCAACAGGCTCGTCTGTTACAACATCGAAAAAAGCCGCGTTTTAAGTGCCCCCAATAAAGACCACCTACAGGACCTGATCAGAGTGGTCGCTCATAGAGACCCTCCTTAGGGGGTCCCTTTTAAGAGAGAGTTGTAGTTGTCAATGGACCCACTTGGTATCAAAAGGCTACCGGTTCATATCCACACAATTTTCCCCAACTGTTTTTTGTAAAACTCTATGTCTATCGGTTGTCAACTGTGGTAACTGCTTTCGAATAGCTTTTGAAATATTGCTTCTCCCGCGGCGGGTCTTTTTGACACATTCAGATCAATCTAACCTCATAACGAGACGTTGAGCCTGTCGCTCTTGTCATCTTCCCTTGTCGCTTTTATTCACTTTTTGTGTTCAGTAACATGTTCGGTTCTATAGAAACCTCCCTCCCTTCCTCTCTGTCACCTTTGCTTAGCCGAGTCATTCGCAGCAACCGCACTGTTCACTCTGGGCTTTGGTATGGTTGGAAAGATGGGTCGAATCACGCAACGGGAAGTGCTCGTTCTGGTTATCATACTAATGATGAAACTGTACGTGTTTGTCCCTATCCATCACCTTACTTTCTCACACTCCACATTTCATTCGTTTCTGTCCAAACTCAAAACCATGACATCCAATATGGTGGTTCGAAGGTCCGAGCACGGTAGTTTAAATTTAGCGGTGTTTTTGTTGTTGCTAGTGTCCTATTGTTTTATCGTTCGGTACCTCACTGTTTGCAGTAGCAGTTCCAGTGGAACTTCCACCGGGAAATCATCCGAGGACTTGTGAGTTTACTGACCATATCCTTCTGTTCGGTCATACAATAGAGTCTTTACAGAGTTTTCCATACGGTTTGCCGATGTGGTTTACTGGATGGAGGGTGTTTTGCGCTGTCAAAATGTAAGATGCTCTATCAAAACTGAGGTAGTCTTCTAGTCAACTCAGGCAGGTGAAAATCCCAAAGTTCGTAGCCGCGCTACTTCTGACGTGGGCAGTGAATGAGCTTCAATATGAATTAAGGAGACTAAGTTAGCGTTTGAGAACCTGAAACATTTTTGGTTTGAATCACGTTATCTACAATACAAACGCAAGGATTAGTGGTTGTGCGACCAGGCGGCTGTACGATGTAGGTTAACATCGGTAACAACACCGTGTTGCTCACATTTTGCCAGTGGAAGGAAAGATTGAATGATCGATCAATGACCAGGTGAAGGCCAATGAAGAATCAAACAGTAGGTCTTGCCAAAATGGGTTCATCGCGCCTTCCCCAACTGGGCAAACAATGACATCGGAGAACATGGCTAAATGCAGAACCCAGTAGAAGACATACGTGTGTAACTCTCCAGTCCCTTTCTCCTAAAAAACCTTAGGTCAACGCCAACATCATCCAATAAGTGGCTCAGAGGCAGAATAATTTCACAAGACGGGTGATACTTCCATCTGAGAATTCGTCACTTGATGAGCCAGTCAGTAGGTGACCACATGATGTAGTTTCCACGACTGAAGAACGGAAGGTGCTATATTTCGTCAAAGTGAGAGCTCATCACATTGATGATCAGCCGCTCGTGGCCAAAAACACCTAAGTGTTCAAAACTGCTAGCCGGGAGGACGCGGGTTCGGAACTCCCTACTTCAGTTTCCTGAGAGACGCACTGCTGATGATTCTCAATGAGAATGAAACAGCTCTACAGTGCTTTTCGGCTTCTCAGCATAGATTGGTTTCACTGATAGGACAAAGTCTCAATTACACAGAACAGTATACATTCGCTTCACTTACACGACAGGATGAAATCTCAACTGAAAAGTACCAAATCTGCTCATACTTCGATCAATATTTCAGTCAACAGTTGAGCGCTATAATGTAATATGTAGTATGAAACTACTCATAAGGTCGCTGAAAACTCTTCGACAGCCCACGACCGGTTTCGCTCTTCTTAGGGCTCATCAGGTAGGCGCAGTCCCCGAGTTTCCGTCATCCTTATGTTCTACTTGACCCTAAATTTGACTGTTTTCGACAAATACACTCATTTGCAAATCAATTTGGTTTTCACGAGAGACTCAACTGAATCTCTCGTTTATGTTATACTTCAACTGAATGTGCTGCACACAGGCCGCCCCAAGATGGGCGTAACCGGTCATGGGCTGTCGAAAAGTTTTCAGCAACTTTGTGAGTAGTTTCCTTTACGATCATTGGCAATATCATTTCGAATAAGAAATGTAAACTTATTCACAATGTAGAAAATTGGGCGAGAGACTTCAAAGAGGCCGGCTCTTTACGGGGAGTTTACTATGACGATACATGCCACTATTGTTTGTGGGCCAAACGCACAAGCCCCCCTTTTGTAACCAACTAGGGAAAAATTGAAACCAACCAAGAAGTTGTCATTAATCCAGTGATTCTCCACCTCCCCACCCCCATCTTTCAGCGTCATACTCCCGTTTATTAATCGTGAACTGGTCGTTCTTTTGGTCCCATCACCTGACGTAAACGAGACATTACGATACTCAACTTTCGGTTTCCTTTATGGTGCTATTCCAACTGCCCCACCTGTCTACCTGTTCGCTGCGCAATACCACGTCCTACCTGTTGTTGTAAGTCCAATCTGGGTTGTTTACATCATAGTAATTTGTTTGCTTACTTGAGTCCCACGTTTCTCTCCGCAATTCAAACATCCAGCCTACCAGTTTCTGCTGCTTCGTTTTTCCGACTGGACGTCGATCGGTAACCTAGTTTCGGTACATAAAATTCCGTAAACTTCGTAACACTTGCCAGTCGACACGGTACTCTAATATCGCCCTGGTTCTGATCGTTTGACGTTCGAGACGGTGACAGAACTCTGAATCGAGCGATTCATCAGTCGACCAGCTATAAGCAATTTGTCTTGAGTGACGCGTGTTCAGTTCTGGCCTCGCATTTGTCCTGCTGGATAGGTATGGTTAGAATCTGAGTACAATTAACTGTTGGAGTCGACGAGGTATGAACTATTTGGACGATCTGTACGATTCCTTGAACTGCTGTTTACCTGATGTATCCAACCTTATTGCGTCACACAACCGCCGCTCAACAGTGCTTTGTGAGCCAAGATATCTAGTCCCCAGGTGCACTGCATCAACAGTCTTTGCATTATTTCTTCAGCCTATTCTGTTCTTGAGGTGTCTTTCGTAATGGCGTGATTTTTTCTCCCTCAGCTTTGTGGACGATGACTTACCGTTCAGCTCGCAGTCTTCTTCTGTCGTCACGGCGGTTGTCAGCCCTTAGTTTTAACGTTCTAAGCTTCGCAGATGAGAAGGTTGAAACCCCTAAGCCTTTCGGCCTCTCATCAGCTGTTGTGGCTCCTGACTCACACTAGTTTGAAGCTGTGAAATGAGAGTGCCCTTATAATCAACCGGATTGTAGCAACCCGTCAATAATGTGTCCTCGCATGGGAAGGTAGTCAACTATTGCTTTAGTAAATGCAGAATGAAAGAACCGGTTTCCGCTAGAAATTGAATGTTAAATAAATTAAAACGTGATCTCAAATTTACCGACAAATACACTCATTTGCATACCAATTTAGTTCTTACGGGAGGATCATCTGAATCCCAGCCAAATTCCTCGTTTATGCTATTCTTCAACTGAATGTTCTGCGTAAAGGCCGCCTTATGTTTCAGTTGGTGTGGTTTTCGAGATATCGCAGCACATTTTCACGAAGGAAACTACTCGTCAGGTTGCTGGAAACTCTTTGACAGCTCACGACCGATTTTGTTCGTCTTCGGACTCGTTAGGCTCATCTTCCTCGAGTTTCTGTCAACCTTATGTTCTAATTGAATCGAATTCACACAAAATTCAACAAATACACTCATTTTCGTATCATGAACGAGAGTTTCAGCTTGGTTCAAGAAGAACATAAGATTGACGGAAACTCATTCGAGGACTGCGCCTACCCGATGAGCCTCAAGAAGGGCGAAACTGGTCGTGCGCCGTCGAAGAGTTTTCAACACCCTTATGAGTAGCTTTCTCTATGAAAAGTTTTGTTCTGCTTAGTTCTGAAGTTGGAATAATTTCTTTTATATCACGCGAATAAAATTTAGCCGTGGTCCTGTTTAATCACCTGACGTTTCTTTTTCGGTTCTTGTCAACTGGATTATGTGGTCACTTGCATGTTTGGGACATTTATGGGAGTGCTAAACCCAGACCCCTAACTATTTTCGGGTGGATCGTGAATTCACGTCTTCTTGTTAGTCACAGTCGTTCAGCTGTAGCACCCTTTCGGTGCCTAACTGCCATGCCACCAGAAGGAAGCATGGGGGGCTGGGATACTACCAGGTTGCCCAAGCCAAGAGAGGGGAAGTGGAGATGCAGAGGTCGGGTTCGAACCACGGACCTTCCGGTCAGTAAATTCGCGCTCTAACCACTGAGCCATCTCGCCCCCCGTATGTATGGCCCCACCGAATCAGACAGCTGAGTCAATCGTCATCAATCCAAGAATTCCGTCATCCTCGCCAAAAATGAGGCGGCTGCACAAGTTCTGCTTGAGGTGACTCCAAACGGTAATTTACGACCCATGTCCCACAATGTCTTTCGAGAATCTCAGTTTTCGAATAGTTCCCCCTTCTGACGATTATTCTGATGCCATCTGTGCACAATGTAGCACATTTCCGTCATCTAAGATGTTTTTGCCCTCGACTGTCCGGTGAAAAGACGATGGACTCCCGACACTACTCCATATTAACTCTGTGAAGTGCACGCTAATAATTTTCTGATCATTCGTATTATTTGTGCGTGTTTGTGCCACTAAGGTCAGAAGGTCAGCCTACAACACTTACTTGACAATGCTACGAGAGTCAGCTAGCAAGTCTCCTGTCAGCCAATGCACAGCCTGTATGTCGAATTGACTAGGAAGCGTTTCTCAGATGTAATCGTAGTTTTAAAACACCCTCTATCGCGTCAGAGGGTGGGACAATAGTACTGTATACTGACAATATTCTACGTGTTTTATCTAACTGCTGTCTCACGCTCCCAGTGCTCTGGTATCGGAAAGAGACACGCCAACAAGGAATACGACAGCTTTGTTGCAAACAAGCTAGTGCAAAAATTACAAGGCGCATCGCCGTATTTAAAGCGCACGTTTGACCTTGAATCCAGGCTGCCCGATCGGCGTTGGGTGAACACACATCATCATCGAGCGTGCTCCTATGACATGCCTGAACACTCTTCACAGTCGGTCGTGCTTCTTTGGAGTGTCTGAACACTCGTCCGCCGCTGCTGAACTGATTGATTGATTGGCTGGCCTGGATGCTTGCAGGCTTCCCTATAGAGATTTCGGTAGATCTGACCTTCTTAACGGTTTCTTTTCGTTCTGTATAGTCCATACCCCCAGATTTTCTGTGTGCAGTTTCTGGCCACCAATCACGTCGCTGGCCTAATCTACACCTAACCTATCATTGTTCACATCAACTTTCAAAAGCCGTGCTCAGCTATGCACAGAAAAAACTCAGTGAAACAATCAATGCTCTTTGCTCAAGCTACGCATTTATGTGCCAGCATGTCCTAAAGAAAGGTTTGGCCTCAATCTGTTTCCTTCTAGCGTATTCTCGCCTTCATAGGAAGTATCGAATGTGCACTTTGGAAAATCGGTCAGAGAGTGCAAATGCACCGTAACTGTCACTTCAATATCGATTTTTTCGCATTCGGCGGCNTCAACTTTCGGTTTCCTTTATGGTGCTATTCCAACTGCCCCACCTGTCTACCTGTTCGCTGCGCAATACCACGTCCTACCTGTTGTTGTAAGTCCAATCTGGGTTGTTTACATCATAGTAATTTGTTTGCTTACTTGAGTCCCACGTTTCTCTCCGCAATTCAAACATCCAGCCTACCAGTTTCTGCTGCTTCGTTTTTCCGACTGGACGTCGATCGGCACCCTAGTTTCGGTACATAAAATTCCGTAAACTTCGTAACACTTGCCAGTCGACACGGTACTCTAATATCGCCCTGGTTCTGATCGTTTGACGTTCGAGACGGTGACAGAACTCTGAATCGAGCGATTCATCAGTCGACCAGCTATAAGCAATTTGTCTTGAGTGACGCATGTTCAGTTCTGGCCTCGCATTTGTCCTGCTGGATAGGTATGGTTAGAATCTGAGTACAATTAACTGTTGAAGTCGACGAGGTATGAACTATTTGGACGATCTGTACGATTCCTTGAACTGCTGTTTACCTGATGTATCCAACCTTATTGCGTCACACAACCGCCGCTCAACAGTGCTTTGTGAGCCAAGATATCTAGTCCCCAGCCTATTCTGTTCTTGAGGTGTCTTTCGTAATGGCGTGATTTTTTCTCCCTCAGCTTCGTGGACGATGACTTACCGTTCAGCTCGCAGTCTTCTTCTGTCGTCACGGCGGTTGTCAGCCCTTAGTTTCAACGTTCTAAGCTTCGCAGATGAGAAGGTTGGAACCCCTAAGCCTTTCGGCCTCTCATCAGCTGTTGTGGCTCCTGACTCACACTAGTTTGAAGCTGTGAAATGAGAGTGCCCTTATAATCAACCGGATTGTAGCAACCCGTCAATAATGTGTCCTCGCATGGGAAGGTAGTCAACTATTGCTTTAGTAAATGCAGAATGAAAGAACCGGTTTCCGCTAGAAATTGAATGTTAAATAAATTAAAACGTGATCTCAAATTTACCGACAAATACACTCATTTGCATACCAATTTAGTTCTTACGGGAGGATCATCTGAATCCCAGCCAAATTCCTCGTTTATGCTATTCTTCAACTGAATGTTCTGCGTAAAGGCCGCCTTATGTTTCAGTTGGTGTGGTTTTCGAGATATCGCAGCACATTTTCACGAAGGAAACTACTCGTCAGGTTGCTGGAAACTCTTTGACAGCTCACGACCGATTTTGTTCGTCTTCGGACTCGTTAGGCTCATCTTCCTCGAGTTTCTGTCAACCTTATGTTCTAATTGAATCGAATTCACACAAAATTCAACAAATACACTCATTTGCGTATCATGAACGAGAGATTCAGCTTGGTTCAAGAAGAACATAAGATTGACGGAAACTCATTCGAGGACTGCGCCTACCCGATGAGCCTCAAGAAGGGCGAAACTGGTCGTGCGCCGTCGAAGAGTTTTCAACACCCTTATGAGTAGCTTTCTCTATGAAAAGTTTTGTTCTGCTTAGTTCTGAAGTTGGAATAATTTCTTTTATATCACGCGAATAAAATTTAGCCGTGGTCCTGTTTAATCACCTGACGTTTCTTTTCCGGTTCTTGTCAACTGGATTATGTGGTCACTTGCATGTTTGGGACATTCATGGGAGTGCTAAACCCAGACCCCTAACTATTTTCGGGTGGAACGTGAATTCACGTCTTCTTGTTAGTCACAGTCGTTCAGCTGTAGCACCCTTTCGGTGCCTAACTGCCATGCCACCAGAAGGAAGCATGGGGGGCTGGGATACTACCAGGTTGCCCAAGCCAAGAGAGGGGAAGTGGAGATGCAGAGGTCGGGTTCGAACCACGGACCTTCCGGTCAGTAAATTCGCGCTCTAACCACTGAGCCATCTCGCCCCCCATATGTATGGCCCCACCGAATCAGACAGCTGAGTCAATCGTCATCAATCCAAGAATTCCGTCATCCTCGCCAAAAATGAGGCGGCTGCACAAGTTCTGCTTGAGGTGACTCCAAACGGTAATTTACGACCCATGTCCCACAATGTCTTTCGAGAATCTCAGTTTTCGAATAGTTCCCCCTTCTGACGATTATTCTGATGCCATCTGTGCACAATGTAGCACATTTCCGTCATCTAAGATGTTTTTGCCCTCGACTGTCCGGTGAAAAGACGATGGACTCCCGACACTACTCCATATTAACTCTGTGAAGTGCACGCTAATAATTTTCTGATCATTCGTATTATTTGTGCGTGTTTGTGCCACTAAGGTCAGAAGGTCAGCCTACAACACTTACTTGACAATGCTACGAGAGTCAGCTAGCAAGTCTCCTGTCAGCCAATGCACAGCCTGTATGTCGAATTGACTAGGAAGCGTTTCTCAGATGTAATCGTAGTTTTAAAACACCCTCTATCGCGTCAGAGGGTGGGACAATAGTACTGTATACTGACAATATTCTACGTGTTTTATCTAACTGCTGTCTCACGCTCCCAGTGCTCTGGTATCGGAAAGAGACACGCCAACAAGGAATACTACAGCTTTGTTGCAAACAAGCTAGTGCAAAAATTACAAGGCGCATCGCCGTATTTAAAGCGCACGTTTGACCTTGAATCCAGGCTGCCCGATCGGCGTTGGGTGAACACACATCATCATCGAGCGTGCTCCTATGACATGCCTGAACACTCTTCACAGTCGGTCGTGCTTCTTTGGAGTGTCTGAACACTTGTCCGCCGCTGCTGAACTGATTGATTGATTGGCTGGCCTGGATGCTTGCAGGCTTCCCTATAGAGATTTCGGTAGATCTGACCTTCTTAACGGTTTCTTTTCGTTCTGTATAGTCCATATCCCCAGATTTTCTGTGTGCAGTTTCTGGCCACCAATCACGTCGCTGGCCTAATCTACACCTAACCTATCATTGTTCACATCAACTTTCAAAAGCCGTGCTCAGCTATGCACAGAAAAATCTCAGTGAAACAATCAATACTCTTTGCTCAAGCTACGCATTTATGTGCCAGCATGTCCTAAAGAAAGGTTTGGCCTCAATCTGTTTCCTTCTAGCGTATTCTCGCCTTCATAGGAAGTATCGAATGTGCACTTTGGAAAATCGGTCAGAGAGTGCAAATGCACCGTAACTGTCACTTCAATATCGATTTTTTCGCATTCGGCGGCCGACCTCAAAAACCGGTTGATTGTGCGTGTGTGTATCTGATTGCATCGTATGTTTCGTATTGGAGAGTAAACGTAGGCGCTACATCATCCTACCCTTCTGTCTGTAGGATCTACCGTTTCTTGACTTAGAAACAGCAGTCCTTTTGCGTTCATGATGTGATCGTCACCCACCCTCAGTCCAACCGCACCCACCGTTATCACTCGATTGACATCTACATTTCCATCAAATCATTCCACGAGAAAAGTGACAGACATGGGAAGCGGCCACTAATAGTCTAACAAAAACGGACGATGCAGCGCTTGTCAATGGGCACAGAAACAACACGAATGAGGCTGCCTTAGTTAGGATGTCTACAGCACAAGAGACAAGTGAGAAATGCTGCCTTCCCACACACCTTCTTAGTTGGCCAGAACGGAGATTCCAGAAACATTGATACAGGTTTGCAACCTTGGGGTATTAGATTGTTGGCCGAAGGAGAGTCGTATCACCTGTAAGGATGCAAAAGCAATCACCAAATGTCGTCCACTGTACGTTTTGTCGCTTCTGCCACGTTTTCTGAAAGGCTTTTGAGTTCCATTTCCTTCGAGCACTTCCCAGACGATTGGACGACTGATACATCATTGGAATACATTTTTCGCCATAATATACCTCTCACCAGCAGGTCGCAAACTGGATGCACGTACGAATGGGATTTCAACCGGTCGCATACCTTGCGTAGCCTCTGCTAAAAACCAGTCTGTGTATAGTTTTGCAATACAGTGCTTCGCGAATGGCCTTCAGTGGAACTTAAGGTAAACGGAAACTCACACGTGAACTAGGCCTACCTGATGGGCCTCAAGAAGGACGAAACCGATCGTGGATTGTCGAAAAACTTCGGCAACCGTATGAATAGTGTTTATTTGCCTTTCAAAACCGTGAGCATTTCGGACAACCAATGGGCATGTGTTTTTCCGTCCAAGGGCCATGTGACAGCAACTTACGTTTGCTGCATGCCTCTCACGGTCCAGCAGTCAAAAGGTTCAGGCTGCGATGTGGCTGAAAAAGTGGAATATGAAGGAGTATTCTAGTCTAATATATGATGAACAAACAATTTCGTATTCCCCCAATGACCATAATCTTAAGATTCGAATGCCTGGGTGATTTTTGATTTGTGAATTTAGATCTTGAGACATCTGTATCCTTTAGGATTTGCGTTTCCCAAATTCGCCGACTTTTCCTCAGTCCGGGGTCTACGGACTCCGTTGGAAGGCATTGGTAAACATAATAAAGACAATCGTTCAGCTGTAACACCCTTTCGGTGCCTAACTGCCTTGCCACCCGAAGGAAGCACGAGGGCTGGGATACTGCCAGGTTGTTCAAGCCTAGACAGGGGAAGTCGAGAGGCAGACGTCCGGCAGACCTTCCGGTCAGTAAATTCGAACTCTAACCACTGAGCCATCCCGCCCCTGGAAGGCACTGGCTGGTTGACAAGCAACAACCATGTACTTGTGGACTTTTACGTAATAGCTGGGTAATGAAAACGCACTTCGCAAAGCTCTTTTGTCCAGGCATTACCATTAGAATAGCCTTTCCAGGTCCAATAGGAACATGGACCTGATAGACGTCAAAAAAGTTTAGCAGCAAAGTAACCAAAACACGCGAAGCTTTTGTCCGTTTGAGCTTCGCTGGCTCAGCTGTTTACCATCATCTCGTTTCCAATGCGTCTACCCACTCGTTGTTCTTAGAGGGCCTTCGCTGTTGTCGCACGTTGAAAGTTTGTTTCTTCCAGCAAAGTCTACATCACTGCTTCATCAGCTTTTGTTCGTAGATTCACTAGGATCTTTAGGCCCAATGCCACCATAGAAACTCGCGTGTTTCCATCGTTATGGGCAACACAAAAAGATATTAGCCGGCCCGGTTGATCGTGCATATAACGCCCAAGTCGAACTCGTAGTCGTTTTACCTGAAATCCCTGTACTGATAGACCAGTGGTGGGGACTTTTCCCAGTACTTTGCATTCGCGATAACGTTCGTGAGGGGAGCCATTTACTCACTGTACAACCCAGTTTGGTTACAGTAATCCAATTTGGGACATCCATAGACTGACGAAGTTATTTCAAACAGTCAGTGATCGTGGACGTTAAAACACCGACAACAGAGTTCACTATCACCACAATACGGTGTCAACAGAATCGAAAACACGTCCTTGAAAACATCATAAACAAGAAACTCAGCTGGGCCCCAGTTGAGTCTCCCGTCAAAACCAAATTGGTATGCAAATGAGTGTATTTCGCTAACGTCTTGATAATATTGCGCTTGTTGAATGAGTCTGGAGGTCAGATTCTCTGAACCGTTTTGGCTTATGCTCGGTTCTTTTTCTCTGGCCTTCACCGAATTTATATGGAAACGGGAGT
This sequence comes from Opisthorchis felineus, assembly GCA_004794785.1. Classification (NCBI taxonomy): domain Eukaryota; kingdom Metazoa; phylum Platyhelminthes; class Trematoda; order Opisthorchiida; family Opisthorchiidae; genus Opisthorchis; species Opisthorchis felineus. Next base: position 65,121 of record SJOL01009752.1, read on the forward strand.
GTTTTAACTCAGTGCACCATGTGACGCATGTAATCACTGATTATCTGAACAGCAGTGCTTTCAACTCTCCAGGTGATCCGTATCAGGTAACCTCATAGCTGGCTGCGCTAAAACGAACGCACTTAAGTCGCGGTGTCTGCAGGATTACCCCGTGGCGGGTATATGCTGGCTGCGTTTCTGCAAGACGTTCAAACGATGCACCCGCTTTAACTGGGATTTGTCTGTACGGATGCTGTAGTGAGCCCTGTCACTTTTCGGATCTTTGAGAAAATCCTGACAGTTGATAGAATTCCTATCAGTAATATGATAATGAACTTCCAAACAGATGACTTTCTCGTGATACGTTCCCGCAGTTGGAATAGTTCTTTCTGGGAGAAAGTTGAGTTGAGCATTAGAAGCGCGTTTCTTTACTGTTTGGCTATACCGGGTGAGGTGCTGTAGTACGCTTAAACTTACAGGACTTGACGTATAACGCCAGTACCTCGATGATAATCAAGTAACTGGTGCTCATTGTCTAAGACAACAGGCCTCTACAAGTTCACCACCCGTCGGTCTTATTTGCTAGGGTCTACATCGGCATTAAGGGCTTGCGTGCAACACCACACCTGGCCCGGTGCAAACTGCCTGTAGTTCTCCCACCCTATCCGCAAATTCTATTCGGATTCCAATTACTCAACCTCATCAGTCTGAGTATGCTAGCCAAGCGACAGTACTTACTACAAGTGTATTCCTACTCATATTGTTGACTATGATAACAACCGTGGTCGTCAGCTGATTTCGCATTCTTCAACTAGATTATGTGAACATTGTTACTGAATCCATATGTGTTTACTTCAATGTTCTCTTTAGGGGGGGACATCAGTCTGATAGTTCTTGGTCTTGAGAATCACATTGTCGTCAACCCTGGACCATGTACATGCTATGCGATGATCCACGCTGCTACGCACGTAGAATCGGATAAAATTTTCATACTTCGAACTTCCGCTTGCGGATTCTTGCTTCATTCTGTAGAGCTTTGCGGGACCAACTCTTAGACTTGTAAGTTAACCAACTAAGAGGGTGTTTAAGGTGGTCAGTTTTTAACCATGACCGTAATGACAACCGTCTACGGGATGCGGTCTACACAGAGGCTAGTGTTGGGTCACCTCTGACTTACTATTGACTAGATCGCTCACTTTTACCGAGGCCCTCTCCGTTTCCGTTGTCACCCTCGTTATTTGCTTTAATGAGAAAACAAGAGTGCCACTTCACGCGGTCAAACTCTCCTAGTTTCGTTGCAGGTTGGATTAGGGATTGGCTGGTGTCGGTTGAGTTCAAAAATGGATGCCTACTCAGTATCTCTTTGTGGTATAACATTTCCAGGTTGTCCGTCGGTTCTAGAGGACAGAGATGTAGGACATGCCTCACTATCACCTGGCTAACTGCATTTCGCCCAAACGATACGAAAGTAATGTTTGCACAAACGATGCAGCTTCATGAGGGCTTCTCCGCATTCTGAGGATAAATCCCTTCTGTGACCTTGGATGGATGCGC
>SJOL01009752.1:84142-94930 GCA_004794785.1 Opisthorchis felineus
AAACCAGACACACCGTGAAAAAATATCGTTACCTGTTCAAAGATTAGTAGTACACGGAGTAGTTAAAATTCCACATGTCGGATTTCAAGCAGACGATCAGCGCGTGGCTTCAGCTCGCTTCCCAAAATATTCAAATATTTTTGCCTACTCATGAGTAGTTCGAAACATCACAAATCCCCGATCGCCAAGGGGCCATCCAACGCACTACAGGAATCCTGCCGTTTTCAATCGGTAATTTGGTAATTTCGGTAATTTCAATGAGGAATTTGTAATGATTTCCCCTTAGTTCGGCTCCTTGATTTCTCTAATGGCTAAGGTCGATTTTGAGTCGGGATGTTTGCGGATTACGTTAAATCTTCTCATGCAAGCTATGTTCATTCTTAATGGAGCAATACTCTACCTCATAAGGAAGGCTGACCCCAAAATGGTTTCGTCGGTTGTCCACAGTGTCTTCTCATGTGACGAATAAAGCTCAATACTATGCATACAGTTCACCCTCTTTTTCAACATAGACGGAGGTACGCCAAATTCAGAAATTCCGCCACTCAGCACGAAATCTCAGCTTAAGTTGTTTTATCATCTACGAAAACCCAGTGTGCTCCGTTTTGATGTCTCATCTCATCTGGTGCTTATACTATACTCGCTAAATGATGCACCCGGCTATTCGACCACACGGATGTGCATGAAGAAGGTGGATTGAATGCTCGTCTGTGTACTTAATTGACTGCGACTGATTCACTGAAGACCTTTCTCCACTCTACAGTATGTTTACTCAAACTGCACTCGGCAGAGCCTACCAATGCGAGATACTATCGCTGTCTCGTTATCACGACGTCGAACGATACAGAAAAGAAGTGTAACTACCTACACTGTGTTTTGTGGAAACCCTTCGATTGTACAATATGGACTATTTGCGATTCCCTGTTAGTTAAACCCCATCACTGAGCCCATGACGATCGAACGCGTTAGCCGATGTTTAGTGGATGGGCGTGCAGTTGTGCGTTGAAGAGCAAGCACTGGAATTGGTAACTTTGGGAAGCCTTTGTTGAAAATGAACGATATTCCTTACTACATTACGGTGCTGAACTGAAATTATTGATCGTAGCATGAGGAGGTTTGGTACTTTTCAGTTGAGATTTCATCCTGTCCTGTAAGGGAAGCGAATGTATATTGTTCTGTGTAATTGAGACTTTGTCCTATCAGTGAAACCAATCTATGCTGAAAAGCCGAAAAGCACTGTACAGCTGTTTCATCCTCATTGGGAATCATCAGCAGTGCGTCTCTCAGGAAACTGAAGTAGGGAGTTCCGAACCCGCGTCCTCCCGGCTAGCAGTTTTGAACACTTAGGTGTTTTTGGCCACGAGCGGTTGATCATCAATGTGATGAGCTCTCACTTTGACGGAATATAGCACTGTCCGTCCTTCAGTCGCGGAAACCACATCATGTGGTCACCTACTGACTGGCTCATCGAGTGACGAATTCTCAGATGCAAGTATCACTCGTCTTGTGAAATTATTCTGCCTCTGAGCCACTTATTGGATAATGTTGGCGTTGACCTAAGGTTTTTTAGGAGAAAGGGACTGGAGAGTTACACACGTATGTCTTCTACTGGGTTCTGCATTTAGCCATGTTCTCCGATGTCATTGTTTGCCCAGTTGGGGAAGGCGCGATGAACCCATTTTGGCAAGATCTATTGTCCTTCGGTTGGTCATTTATCGATCATCCAGTCTTCCCCTCAATCCTATACCGGCGAGGAATGAAAAAAGCCCAGTGTGGCACCGGTTGTATAGGTACCCGTAGTATAGGACCTGACCACTGTGAATCATGTAGTACGACCGAACCTCCCAGTGTGGATTTTTCCGGATCAACAACTCAATGACATATCTGACTGCCAGTCTAGTGGTGTTCCGGCCACATGTGAGCATTACGGCGGTATCACCTACATTGTACAGTGGCCTGATTGCCACTGGCTGGAAGTTCGTCGATCCGAAACTCTGAATTTCGTGAGGTGCGCACTGCCGGTGGTTCTCAAACAGGAAGAATCAGCTGCACTGTGCTCTTTGGCTTTTCAGTATCGGTCGGCCTCACTGACAGGATAGTATCCCAATTGAAAATGCAATTCTTTTGTTCGACAGTGTAGTAGACACTCAATCGACTGAAGCGCTTCAGGGTCCGTGGTTTTAGGAGACGTTGTTTCGTTCGAATTGGATTGTACGTCGCCAGATACTTGTTGAAATCTCTTTATAATCATGTAATCCAACATCGTGCATATATCATCCCTCCGAACAGATTTTGCCTGTTTGGGGAATACTGTGTGCACATTCCTTTCTGCTGTCATTTAAACTGCTCTCTGTGTGGTGTTATTTTTAGATTCCAGGATTTTTTCCGCAGTTGATTTTTAGCATTTCTCTAACATAATTTTCAGCATGTAACATGCTTGTAAATGAATTTTTGCCGATTCACCTCTCACTTTATTGTGTTCGAAATCGACAGCGAGGGAGAGAGAGAGAGTAGACAGCAAGCAACATTAAACAGTTCAGCTTTTGCAGTGTGTGTTGCGCAGATACTAACTCCAGGCTAACTATTATTGAATGAATTACCTAACTTGATGGCATAAATTGAGAGTTTCGGATTCCTAACTGGCAAGGTTCGTCCCAGAGCTTCTACAGAGGCTTCTCATTCGTTTCTGGCTGCATTCGGTCGACTTACGGTTTGCCTGTCGGCTGAACACATTTATGGTTGTGCAAATGTTTCCAAACAGAGAAGAATCCTTCGTTTCAAAAAGTAAGTATGCTTGGATAAACTCGATAACTGATAAAACGTGTAAGTACAATAATCCATCGGAAGAGAGGAGACCACGGGAGTAGCGGATTTCGGATAGCTCTTCGCAAGGGGTTCCACACTAATTCCAGCTGACGTTCAACATTGTACCGATCTTACGTTTGAGAAATTACCGTACGCATATATGAATAATCATTAAAGGAAAGATAATCTTTCGGCTGTAGCACCCCTACGGCGCCTAGTAACCATACCAGCCGAATGAAACACGAGGACTGAAGTTGCCAAAACCTAGATAGAGGCAGCCGAGAAGCAGATGTTTGGTTGGAACCATGAACCTTCCCGTCGGTAGTATCGTGCCTTAACCATGATTCTATTCAAAATCTTGTCTGTCTTAAGGCTTTGTCTCTTGGATTCTTCATTGTTTGCAGTGCAATTGTACACGCCAAACAAAATTTATGGATCACTGATTGCTGGATCAATCGTGATGGGACGGAGAACTGTGGATAGGGGTTTAGGCTGCGAGTGGAGATGTCTCTGCCCTTGTGGCTTCCACACGTTACGCTGTGCAGAACGTAATCTGCCTTGCTACTGTTGTGATACGAATTCTGGTTGCTTCCTTCAGAAGAGTGTCCAAAGTTCTTCCGTTTAGGCCTACCCCTCATCACCATCCACAACATAACATCAATGTTCAACGATGATACTTCGCTGCTGTACAACCATGATTTATCTGAAAGGTTTGTTGTGAAGAAAAGAATAAAAGTGGGCAGGGAAAGGACTTGGTGCTAGCTTACTACAATCACTCCGAGGTTCCTACACCTCCAGACACTCATTCAGGCAGTCTGGATAGAAACTGACGACACGAAACCCATTGACATCAATTAGCATCCATATTTGCAGCGTCCCCAACCGGGGATCATGCGGTCCCCATCGTGGTAGACGAGTTGCACCCACAGCACCCAGACTTTTCATAAATGATTTCAGTTCCCTGTGCCATGTCAAATGTTAACCACCCCTCTGCTAGCGCCACTCTGAATTGGGCACGGGAAACAGCACTCTGTTCGACAAGCGATGGTTCGGCACTCGCAATACATGGCCTAATCAACGCAGCTTCTGGTGTTGGACACATTCTTCAGTGGAAGTCCCCGTTGCACAACCGGAAACTCGCTTTCTAATTGCCTCGTTGCGGATTCTCCGACACCAACCCTGAGACAACGATTGTGGAACACCTGAACACATCACAGTTCCACTGCTCAAACAGGCCAAGTCTGACAGCCACACAACAAAACAGCCCGTACTGCAGCCTAATACACACGTCCCTTGAGATTCAGGGATATAACGCTTTGAAGCCATAGGTGTCTCAAATTAGCACACGTGACCCCAGCCTTGCAGATTCGTGCATTGACGTCATCTATCACTTTACAGTCGGAACTAATACAACTTCCAGGATATTCAGAACGCTCTACAACTTCGAGTGCCTCGTTGTGGACTGTAGTGATTGCATGTCCAGGAGCATGCCAATGGACGGGATGATTTTGGTCAGTCCATCCAAAAACAGCTGCTCCCTCTGCCCTTCGAACACAAGAACGATGTCGTCTGCATATTCCAGATCGACAAGGTTTTCGTCAGCATCTATTTGAGCACCAGGGTCTTGAAGACCTTTCAGTGTTCGTCTCATTATCTCATCGACCGCGAAATTAAATAGAAACGGAGACAGTGGGCACGCCTGACGGACGTGTACGGCAGCTTTTGGGGAGCTCTCCATATATACGCCCGGAACTCAGAATACAAATCACTCATCAGCATGTCTTTTAGTCGTTCCCTTAAGTTGATCTCTCCAGAGGAAGGCAATTGTAATCCTTCGTTTTGCTTTCGCACTTTCTTATTACCTCACTAGTGTTTTGACCAGAGTATTGGCGTGATTGACAGCAAGACTAACCGTTCTTTAGGAGAAGACGTCCCACAAATCGCAAAATATGAAATCAGGTTTGCGCGCAACACACTACTGGATAGGTTGCTGAAAATACTTCGACAGCCCAGGACTGTTTTGGCTCTGCTTGGGGCTCATCAGGTAGGCGCAGTCCTCGAGTTTCCGTCAACCTTATGTTCTACTTGAAACCAAATTGCACGAAATTAACGAAATACACTCATATTCCTACCAGTTTGATTTTTCTGGGGGACTCACCTGAATCCCAACGGAATCTTTCGTTTCTTCTTCAACTGAATGTGTGGAAGAAAGACATCATAAACGGGTGTTTCCATTGAACTCGTCTCTGCATAGCGGCACCACCATGTCACTCAAAATAGCCCTTGATCCTGTGTCTGCAGCCAACGCATGGCAACTCTGCTTTTTGTCCGATCGTGGCCCTAAATCCGAATTTTCCCGTTTTTCTCTGCCTGTTTCCACTCGCCCCTCAGATCTGGACTTTGTTCATACTGCTGCTGAGTCGTAAAGCATTTCGCGTGCCTCACCGTTTCACTTGTTGTTACCTGCTGTGCATAGTGCTGTCGTGCTTTGGTGTTGTGCTCGGACACTTCCTAAATAGGACCATGTTTGATGTCAACGGCCGTCTGATTCCAAACGGTAAGTCACAAATTGTGTTGGACACAAAATTTATCGCGCACTCTCCTGGTACGGCCGACCCCCTCCGGTGAGGCCGTCTAATGTAACCGACCAAAAAGGTTATATTCTGAGATAGTATATCTCCAGGGAAGGACAACTGCTGGTACTGTGCTGAAATACGTGTAGCTCGGTAACGTTGTTGATCAGGTGGCTTTTGATCTGTCCGCTGAGTTTGGCGATTGACTTGCAAACGTCTCAACACCAAACTAGGACACATTATCCGTACGCGGTTGATGATGATATCCCCTCGTTTGGTGACAAAACGTTTGTAGGTTAGTTTCTAAGCTCGGCGAACAGACCAACAACCAATAAGGATGACTGCTTTTCGGAACGATTTTTCTACGAACCCTGATACCTTTACTTAACTTTTTCGATTTTATGGACACTTTGAATATGAATCAGTCTCCGATGATATTTTTATTCAATGTTTTTTTTCTGAATACACAGCGAAGAAGAGTAATTTTTATCTGTGCTATCTAGGACTCAAGTTATGGACCAATTTTGCCAGGTTGAGAATTAAGCGGCCCCAAGAATGTTCCGAATCTCTGCTGTTCCTGATAGGAATATCCTTGTCCAGTTTTTGTCCGATTGCTGGATTCTGTCAACGACCTGCGATCCTAATTTGTGGACCAGAGACGTGACACCGTTGGGTGCAGAACATCTTTGCAGACTCTGTGCTTGACCATCAGTGCCTCTAAAGTATTGTGCGGAACATCTGATCAGTAATGCTGAGGTATGCCAGATGGTCTTCAGGAAAGTCTACTCTCCCGGGATAGATCAGCTGGTCACATTCCACAGGTTAAGCTGATTAGGCCCTGTACTTCGTATGCCTCGTAGCCATGTTTTGGATGGATACGACCAAGAGGCGGTCAACTCATGACTTGGCATGAAAGCGCGCAAACCCCTACTAGTCAACTGAGTCGCGTTGGTAACTGTCGTCTCCCCGGATGGGGACCGAGACAAACCAATGGCGGGTGACCCAGACCGATATGGCTGTGTCACGCAGCCACTGGTTATCTTTCCTCAAAGCTGCTGCCTCCAATACGTATCTCTCACTGCCTGCCATACCAGACAACCAGGTAACTTTGTCGTCAGTGTGCAGTTTGGCCGACCGCTTCCAACGCTTGGCTCTCATACCCTTTTTCTGTTTATCCCCGGTGAACGGAACTGCAACAACTGGGATCACCGCGTTTGGTGCACGGCGCGTGAACTGAAAGACTGAACTGAACTGAACCCGGGGGAATTTTCAACTTCAGCCTTCACTCTCTCTCTCTAAGGGGATTTCTTAGTGAAAAAATGGACTCGAAGCATGACAGTTTCTCATTGAAGAAGCATCACTATAGTCCGTTTGGTCAGAAATCCTTGATTGTAACCAACCAGCCATGATGTTCTACTTTTCAAGGTGTTTAGAACTAACAGTTGAGCATCAAGAGCATGTCTACCTTTTTATCGGTAGATTTGTCAGAGGGCACAACTCTCGAAGCCTCTTATGTCCAGACTGTTCCAGAATGTCAGTCAGTTTTAGCTCTTCTCTTGACCCTACCGGAAGCGTCCTCCTGTCCTTCAGGATCACTATGACCAAGCTTACGACCACGCATTTGTTCACATGGACGAGTTACGCAAATCTCCAACTAGGTAACTGGTAGATAGAAGGACCGGTATGGTTCCGATGTCGGTTTTACTAAACTTTGTAATATTGTCCAGGTGCGAACGCGGCTTACCACAAGCCCTATTTGTTCCCTAGATGGCTTCTTGAACCAACCGGCAAACGTGCTCCACTACCTTCAGTTCTCCGTGTTTTTCATCGGATGTACAGGGGCGCGTGTCTGGACCGCCCTTATTGCTCTTTCCATGTTCCTGGAGCGGCTTCGGAGCACCTGTTTTGTGCTACGCAAGCAGGGCTGGATCTATCTTGTCGGATTCGCGTGAGTTCACCTGCTGCGTTGAGCATTCTCATCTAATGTGTCGTTCAGTCAAGTCAAGAATAGCTTTGTGCATCCTTGGAGGGATGAATTTAGCTGCTCCCATCATTAACACTGCCTTTTTTGCCATTGATGCTTCACGTAGAAACAAGCTGCTGGGGCACCGCCCCAGTGCTTCGGAACGGAGCATCGTGACCACAGCGGAACGGTTGATGTGAACCAGTATTAGCACTGGGACCCGAGTTAACATGACAAAACCGACTGAACCTCTAGTCCTTCTAAATTTATTTGAAAAGGTGGATACGTGTACACATTGAATGCATAGTTCAATCAGCATTTCGCTGGCTTCCAACGACGCTTTGATTAGCCGTATATATAGGTACCGAGCAATAGGTAAATGCGTTTTAGGTGAAATCCACCGAACCGATAGTGATCCACAAGTCTGTTTCAGGATAGCCCCTGCTTCTGACCCCTGTCGGCTGTTTAGCAAAGTGTCAGTCATTCTTTGCGTTCCTCTAAGAGGTAGAAGAATAGTCCGAGTGGCTGCCTCAGGAGCTTCCATAGGGGCTTCGGGGACTCTAGCTGCTTACTTTAATAATTCCCCCAAGATGGACACCCCCGTTAGGGGCCAAAATACCCTAATCACATGATGTTGCTTCTTCGGGGGAAGGGGGTCATCAATGGTTTTTCACACTGAGGACTACAAACATGCCCCTTTTATTCTTATCCTGACGATGTTGCCTTTCATAAGTGAGTTGTGTTTATTCGTTTCACTTGTGAATTGAACGTGTTCTGTGCCCGACTGTATACTTCCATTTTTTTGACTGGTAGTCTCACGATTTCCCGAATCACTTATCCCTGGCTGGAGCTCGTGTAGTGCCAGAATGTTTCCATCTTGTATGCCTGATGAAAACTAGTCCTTTGGTTGTAGTATGTCTTTAGACCCTTTACTTTCCGCAGCGAGTGTATCCGTGGTACACCATGTTATAATGTAATTACAGTTAACCTGCCGTGCATCGACCGCCAAAGGTACTGGTCCCTCCACAGAGTGTGGTAACCCCCCCCCCCACGTTCTTATGAGAGGACCCTTCTTCTAACCCTGCAAGAGGGGCTATCTCCATGGGGAGTCTAGAAAGCCGTTTATCGGTAGTGTCTTCTACACAGCTGATATGCCTAGATAACGATAGCGTAAGTGCACTTTTGTGTAGTTGACCTTGAATCGGTTTTCCTTGATTAGAGACTAGTTAACCTTGGCTTTCATGCTATGTTCCGTGTGGTATAATCGCCACCTGCTTACAGTCCATACTTCCCCCCACCTGTTTTGTACGGTCTTCAGCACCCCCGTCCTCGTGACCAGCATCTTACTCTGCACTTCATCTAGACAGCGAATCAAGGACATCGATCCAGTTTTCCAGTACGGCCTCGGACAGGTCAGTGTCATCTTCGAACTCTGAGTTTTAACATTCAGTGACTGCAACAATTCCTCTCTTTCGCAAACAAAATCATCCCGTCGTGCAGGGACCCCTCTCGATAAGTGACTCGGTCGTTGTGACCACGAAAAAATCGGTGCTACTCCCACCAATGTTTCCAGAAATGTCCGTTGCATTCTTCGATCGCTCCTGAAATGTAACAAGCTTGTTTCAGTTGTCTCACATAGACTTTATTTGGACGTGAATAGTTTGACGTTTTGATGACCTTAGAAAGTATAAACGCCCACTTGCAAATTAAATTGATGTTTTCCATGGAGATTTCGTCCTATAAGTGAAGCCAGTCTGCGCTGAACAGCTGTTCCATCCTTATTAGCAATCATCACCAGTGCGCATCTGACGGAACTCAGAGAGTTCCGAACCCGAGACTTGTCCAGGGCTTGAACACTCAACACTTCGGCTATGAGCGGCTGATCAGCAACGTGACTAGCTCTCAGTTAGACACGTGATCACTTTTTGACTAGCTACTCGATCGACGAATTCTCAGATGGAAGTCCCGGAATTTCCATTAACTTCTTTCATTCGTGAACACCAACTCGTGCGTATATTGCAAATTGAGTTGATTTATCGGCAACTTCGACTGAGACTCACCTAACCCTCTCCTCTATGCTGCTGGCCTTATGAAGATCTTGATGACCGTTAAACTGGCATCGCAGTAGGCAATCGCCCATCCTGCATTTTTCTGCATTGCGATGTTCTTGACTAGACGACGGTGCAACGGAAAAATAGCTGGACCACATGTTCCGGCAGTTTCTCCAATGGAAAATGTCACATGGCCTCTTTTGGATGGTAGCTCCTGTTCAGGGGTGACAGTTTCTACTGAATCGTTTACTCTCTAAAGGAAGGGCACCTTTCATACGGGTCGCTCTGAAGGCTTCATTTTAAAATATCGTACAATAATTTGATAAAACATGGTTTTCACCACGACGTGTACTTGCGTGTACACTACTCGAAAATTACCATTTGCGTGACTTTTATAAGACGACTTTTTATTTAGAAGAGAAACGTAAGCTTTTTAAAGTGTACACTACTGACGAAGCATGCGAGTAGTAGCGTCTGGTCCGGTCTCCAAGCTCCGCCCTCACATCTGATGAAAGGTGAATATGGATACTGAAATTATTGTTTGATATTTAAGTAGCGTCCAGGAAAGTTCAAGAAGACGCTTGAGAATGTTCACTTTTCATAAACTCTATGCAGGTGAGATGTTTACTTCCCTGTCTAATGGCTTGTAACTGCTTGGTTCGTGTTTGCCAACAAACGATTTCGTAGTGAAGACGCTGCTTATCCCGTGCACTTTTCGTTGGATCACCTGTCTATTCACCAACGAAGTTGATTCACATCAGGTGTGAACTTGGATATAACCGACCATTGTCTTTGTTTCAGGCCGTCTGGTTACTAGTGAGTAGTCAGCTTGCCTCATCTGCCCTTGGGTTTGATAGTTGGACCTCAAAGCCTTCAGCCACACCAGGCCTTCCGTCCATAGTGGGACTGATCCACTCAATGTAGAACTATCGAGTACATGGTCCCCCCGATAGCTTCAGGCTAACTGCGTGCACTGACCCGGCCAGTAGTGTGAATCCAATCAGCTTTGAACTTATTCATGCAATCACTTGACTACTTGTGAATTGCCAGGCTGTTGTTTATCTGAATGGTGGTCAGCCCTTACGGAGAAGCTGCTAATGATCGGTTAATAGACTTGAAATGTTGACTACATGTTGTAGCAGTTTTATCTTAGCACGAACGCCTCAGCAATGTGAGATCTTTCTCCCTTACTGGGATTCACCTGAAGGATGTAGAGTGATCGATCACGTGACCTTTTGATTGGAGGTTCCGTGCTATCGATCACGTTACTACCCGTCCGCCGACTGGTTTTACAATCCCATGTTGACAGGAGCGTTCTGGTCTGACCTTTCCGCGACCCTTCAGGAAAGATGGGATCTTGTCGAATGAGGCCGTTTTAAAGGTGGTTACTGCATTC
>SJOL01009752.1:98676-119137 GCA_004794785.1 Opisthorchis felineus
CGAAAAGTTGAAAAACCGAACGACTTTGTTACTGCTAGACGGTAACTAGATGAATGATCGACCAATTTTTGTACTTGCAACCTGACGAAGGCGGGTCAACCGGTCGACACAACGAGGACAGTCACTGAGTCAGCTGTGGAGACGTGGGCCAAACCAGTCACATCCTTCAAGTGTGAACCGGTTCGTTTGTTCGGACCTGAAAATTCAGATGCGTCCAGCATGTGCCTCGCTTGTCAGATATCTGAAGTTAATACGTTGGCACGGCGGATGGTGCTGATGAGCTCTAGTAAGAACGGTACTCCAGTCCGGTGCTTTTTCCGTTTTGCATTGTCTAATCAGTCTTATTGTTCCAGGACAGGAGGACTGTTCAAACAAGAGTGATGTGGACACTAATTCTGTCGAAGACTGCTTGCTGGCCCACTCAGGTCATGCGGATTTCGCGCTTATTCTCTTTGCTATGACTCGAAGATCACCAGTGTTTCATGGTCCTCTACCCTTGTTCCATCAGCTGTCCGAGTTCTTTCTTTCGGCTTATCTGTGTCACACACAGGCAGACTTGAAAATGACAAGCAGGGTCACTCATTCACCCGCATTTTGGGTACGTCTGTATGTCGATGTATCGCATCCGTTTAGTATCCTGATAACTTAGCGGGCGACCTGAATTCCGGAAATAACTGCACACCTGAAATTCTAGTCCCTCGCAATACCTTAATTTCACACCGACAGACGCGAAAAGTGCCAGTCAGTCACCTTAGAAATGGCCTCGATACTTGTTTAAATAACTCCCAGGCTGCCCTTATGATAATCCCAGGTTGGCTTTGTGCGAATTTGAGAGACCTTAAAGCGACCTTAAAGCACTATAGTGTGCCTAAAAATTCAATGACATGTTGAGGGAAATCGGTACTTCGAAGAAAGGAAACTGATTTGGCATTGTCCATCACGGCGCGATTACGTATGTTGCGGCTCTGCGAGTTCCTTACATTCTCTTCAGACATATGCATGCGCGTTATGCGGGACGGCTAGATTGCTGTATTCACGATGTTGTGGAATATAGGTAGCTCGGGTGCGCTGCTTGGTCAGTGTACTGACGATGTCACCTCGATTGGTGATGAAACGTTGGCAATCCAACTGCCAAGCTTGCCGAACAGACCAACAACCAGATTGCTGTATGTTCATCGAGGGAATTTGTCCTACAAGTTTGATAGCTACTGGTGGTTCTGGAAGTTGGTTGGCCTCAGTTAGATCATCACCATGTTGACCACCTGTATTTCTCTATCGACTGATGAGTCCTTATCGAAATCACATAACTTCAGCGTGTTGTTTGTGAAGTGTGGTCGACTTATTTATCTAATTTCGAATTTGAGGACGCAGTTCGACTTGATGAATCAGACTTCAAGCAGTTTGGAATGTTTCTGTGTATGTGGCGTTCATTTCCGGTTACGATAATCGAGGTCAACATATACGTGGACAGTCTGGCAACAACTTCTCTTGTGAGATACTAGCTAAATATCTATATGTCATTTTGGTTGTTCAAAGAAATCGTGCACGTCATTCCTTTCATAGAGTAATGGCTCGTTACGGAGAACTATGCAAAGTCTCAACCGCATCACCCGCTGCCAGTTCCCTGGATGACCTGGAGTTTCAACACACGCGGCACCTGGTGCTGTTGTTCCTGCTTCTGACAACCATGTTCTTTGTAAGTTACGGTCCCATTCACCTTACGACCCTGATTTGTTTTTCGTCTGTTTTCACTAACCACAACGAGTTTCTCAACGATTCTTTGTTTTGACAGCTCCCTGCTGTTTAAACTGTCCACATTCCGAAATTTTCGTGGTAACTACTCGGCGCAATGTTCAAATATCCCTGTGATTTTTAAGTACTATCTCACCAATTTCTATGGCACATATGTTGATTTTTTTCAAAACACTTCACTGTTTCCTTGCACTACATGATCTTTTGGGCAGCACACACAACTGATTCGATTTGTAGGTATCGCTTTATTCATTTGAGTGTTCTATGCACATCTCATTGGGTAGAAGTGTCGATTTGTGCGAGTGTATATCACTTGATTTATGCTTTGCTGTGGATTCAAGTGCCAAATTGACAGTCAGTAATATCCTTTTCAGTTATTCAAGCATAAATTAACTCCAAGTCGCCTAGTGGTCTACAGCAAGCTCCCGCCTCGTTAAACACCTCTCGCCATTCTTCACCAGCTTCATTGTTTACACGCTCTTTGACCCTTCTACCCCACCTACTTCTGACACCTCGGAAGTATAAATGCTCCTGAAATGTTCTTCGACCAATTTGGAGTTCACGGGTGCTGATGAAAGTCAAATCAAGTTAATTCCTGTGTGCGGTGTGGTGTGTTCGGGATGGGTGGGATCGAAACTGAGTTTCAGGCCTGTATTTCATCCGATCGGAATTGTGGATACTTTCTTGTGCCTGTGGAATCGCATAAGTTCAACCGAACTGGAGGAAATATGAAATCGATACTGGAGTCGCGAACTATAGGCGGTCTTTCACCACCAGCTCATATCGAGTACACCACTGTGACATTAGTTTGTTTGCGGTAGCTTGATCCTTACTGCTTCATCAGCCAGAAATGTGGCCTTTGTTTTCAGGGGACGCAGGAAGGAGAACTATTTCACAAAGATCGCTCAGCTTCCAACACTATGCTTCGCATGTTTACGTGTGACAGGAACTTTTGGAACAGTTTTATCATAGAACTTCGGGTACATGGAAAGAGTACACTAGTTGGGCGTGGTTACTGGCGACCGTTTTTTTTTACGGTGGAAAGGCCCGGATGGTTCGATCAAATACGAAGTCCTGGTGAGTGGGTTCGTGTATTGGACGTCTCGGACCTCACCAAACAAGATGCACAAGGAGCAGACAACAAAGGGATCCAATGTGACGAGGAGACAGAACTTTGCCGTCTGAGTGTATCCTGTCAGTCTGTTTGCTGATTGGTGAACATCCCTGGACGCTTCAAAACCAACCTGGCATGACTCCTGGTCGTGTGAGTGTACTCATAGAACATGCCAAAATGAGGTTCCATTTGGTCTTGAAAACACTGAGCAACAACAGCTGGTTATGTCCAGTAACGTGGATCTGCTCAATCCCGAATAAGACCACACAGCCAAACTTGGAGGCCCTTGGATCGGGGCTCTGTAGTTCTGTCGATCTAACGTTGCGAACACCTCTAACTACTGTTAACCACATCAGTAGGAAGTAATATTTGTCGGTTCACTACCCCATCAGTGAATTTCTCACCTTTGCACGTCATAGCTCACTCGTTCCAAGTTGATCCTGTAGGGTGCAACGATGGACTCTTATCGTCGCTTCACCCTTTGGCTGAATAGCTGCATCAACTCCAATGGACAGCACATGGGCTAAAAATGTCTGATTTGATGGCGAGTTCTCCAAACAGATGAGTTAGTTCAATGAAACTTAATTTTCACTTCAAGTATGCCACAACACTGGTGTGAAACACAATTGATTATGTAACACTTATTTTTTCGTGTGTAGACACTGACTGTCTTTCATGAATCACATCGTTTGAATTTTATGCGTGATGCACAAACAATGCACAGCCAACAGCCACCGTATAATCCTGTGTGTTTATTGACACTGTCAATTGCTCCTTTCCGAATCCGAATTGTTTACGAGTCCTGTTTGTTTCCGGTGTCAATTCTGATAAACAAGGAAGCAAATCAGTCGGATCTAGATGGATAAGTACCCTGATATGTTGGTGTTCTATCCTCAATTTTGACTGGACGTAGAAGGCAAGCTGAAGTTATAGTCTTCCTGATAGAAGATATATCTCATCCTTTCCATTCTTTTCGGAAAAATCCGTCTATTGATGTGAATTTCACCATTAGATGGCTGTCAGCCATCTGACCTGATTGTGGACCAATCCTGGCGTTTCGATCGCTCCTATCTAGGTCTGGACAACCAGCCCTCGTGATTTGCGCGAATCGTACGGTAACTGTTTTCTGTTTTCCCACATTTTTATCTTTAGGATGGGAACGTCATTAGCCGCAGGTTAGTTGAATGCCGCCAGGTTATCCATTGAGCTTGAGATGGCCCATCTAGACAGTCTTCAGAGGTTTCGTTGTTTCACCCGACACCGTTTTAGGGCTACACTCTGATTGATTCTGAAAGCTGTTCTGGTGCGTTGATTTGCACGAGCCACGGGTATCCTACGCTGGAAAAAACGACTTTCATCCGGACGGATTATGCGCACGGAAGATGCCATCTCTAGTGACCGATTTAAAGTTGCCTTTCCAGGTGGGGTTACCTACATCATAAATCCTACATATTTCGACAGAAAGTTTCTGTCATTGCTGACTGTTCCACAGGCTGTAAACGGCCTGCATTGCTGGAACAAACATTGGATTGACATGTACATAAGCCCTGCTACCGACCGCCTTGTGTAGACAGCCGCTATTCGAGGCAATCAGCTAATCCCCCCGAAACAGACAGCCGATGTAAAACTAAGTAATACACCACTCATAATGTTGCTGAAAACTCTTCGACAGCAACCTTATGAGTAGTGTATTACGTTTATACATGTATCGCGATACCTCAAATATCGTACCAACTGAAACCGGTGCAGCACATTCAGTTGCTTAAAAACATCATAAACGAGAGATTCAGCTGGGTTCCAGGTGAGTCTTCCGTCAAAAGCAATTTGGTATGCAAATGGGTGCATTTCGCATCCCGGGATGTCCGGGTTTATTCAGATACTTGTAACCGTCCGCAGTTGAGACAGCATCAGGGACTCGAACAACAGACCAACCATGAAAACAGACGACCGGCTACGTATCTACTAAACTTACGCGACTGCACATGTCACACTCATTCATTTTACATGCCTATTTTTTCGCACCATGTAGGGCATATGTTTATGCGTCTGGCGTCTGGTTCGTGATGCCCCATCGGGTGTCTACCTGGTTCTCGAGTTCCTCGATGGTACATTCAATTTCGGTCAAGGTGTAGTGCTTTTCATCATTTTTGGTCTGGACGGTGACCTGATTCTGGACCCCGCAAGGCGATTGTGAGTGAGGCCGCATTCTTTTTTTGTCAGCCATATTTTTTGATGCTTGTCCCTTGACTAACCTTCATCTCATTAGATGAATGTGTATGCTAAAGTTCCCGTAAGTTGTGCTTGTGCACTCCTGCCAGCCTTGTTCTAGGTTTTCTTGCTCGGGATGCCGGCGGTATTCATGGCCGTTTTCTCTCGACGAACTGAGGAATACTCCTGCTGAAGGTTCCTTGCATAACGAAGAGAACAATCCTGGACGGAGTCATCCTCTGAATGAGGAGTCACTGGATAGTTCGTACTAGTGTTACTGGTCCACTCTGACCTAGTGTGGCTTCTTCTTGAAGTATTTTATTTTATTTTAGGCGGCTGTTGACCGGTTCGCCGAGTTTGACAAACGTTTGGCGTTGGTTGTGTATTTCCTGTCTTTGTGCTTGCGTTCAGTTAGTTCGTAAAAAGTATCTTGATCTCTAACGTGATTGGATGCCCACAAATCACCTTACTTGAAGTCCGGTTGGTCTGTTTGCGATCACGATGCAAAACGGATCGCAAACGGGCCAATCAGACTCCGAGTAAGGTGACTTGTGAACAGCCAATCACAACACGTACTATTTGAACGCAAGCACAATTGCGCACTGATGATGACGAAACGTTCTCAAAGCTATTCCCAAACTCGGCGGACTTGTGGACAGTCTCCTGGTCAACTGCCAACAAATGCATCCTAGCTATCAATATTCCAACACATGGCCAACTGTACGTTCAGTGGGGGTAAAACTTATGTAGTAGTGAAGTCTACGACACGATCCACATTGTGGAAGTTATGTTTCATCTGAAGGTGTAAAAATAAATCTTTTTAGCTAAGGAAGTTTACTTGATCACATCACTCTCGAATATGTTCACCTGAAGAATCTTGCAGGGTGGGGTTGCAGTCTACATAGCATGTGGTGCAGCCGGCGAGTTTACTTTGAAACATGTTCACCAGCCTTAACAGTGTCGTGTCAAAGCCACTACATTTTACACAACCACACACTCCTACGAATTTATTGTTTGGCGTAGCGTGTGGAAACAGAATGTTCATCACCTATGTGTCCGAACAGCGTCAAATGACCTACAATCGTATTTGACATGTGACTTCCACAGTCAACATTCTGGACTGGAATTTTCAGGGGAATATAGTGGATGGCCAAGAGCCCCTAATTGCTCTTGTGAGCTCAAGGAGGCATCCTGGAACAAGACTTCTGCTGCGCACCTTCTGGTCAGAAAGGGGTGGTCTGCCTTCTTGAACTGTCATTGTAGTACGTGTGCAGAAGGATAACAAAGTACAATTAATACAATTTTTGTGGCACATTGCACTCCATATACACATTTCATATCCGTAAACCTGGAAGGAACTGCCGTGTCAGACGTACATTTTGCTAAAGCAAACTTGGAACATCTTCCCAAACTTGACAGGGAAACTTTCTTCAAAACTGATCGTATATATGACCCTTAGGAAAGAGGATATCGAAGAGAAGCTTCTTCCTAGATTCCGAAAATCTGGTATTTGAACTGGGCTTTGATACTTCAGTAAAGCCTTTGTTGAGCCCGAGGTCGATTACAGTTTCAGTGGAGTACCTCATCCTGGAAGGCACCACCAGCCAAGAGACCGTACAGGTTCAAAGCGTTTGGGTATTTTCCATTTTGGCTATTACGTGAATGTTTTTCCCCATAGGGTAGTCGGTACCAAACTCAGCCCTGCAGAAAAATGCCGCAACATTACCGCCCTCCGAGAAAGCTCTTTCAAGGAGAGGGCGATTTTGGCGGGTTCAGAAAGTGTGGGCTCTTCGAAAGAAGCGCAGTTTTATATTCCCGTTCAAAGCACGCTCTTGCGTTCTACAATCGGAAAAAAACGACGAAAGATCTATTCTATTCTGAGGCATATTTTGCACATTTCTGTGTATTCCTCGCATGAATAGCCGACGAAAATCAGACTGCATAGCTAATAGACCATCGGAAACAGTTACCCAGTCACAACATGATTTAAATTGCAAACGCCTGCACGGAATAGTTAGAGACCGGAAATCAACCAGTCAGAATTCTAGACGTGCTCAAAACAGATACCCGTGATTCGATTAGAATCGTTTGAAAACAACGCCGTCTGATATGGAAAGTGGACTGACGACGAGTTGTCTCTTCTGTAACGTTGCCTTTTCTTTGAGTTGGCAATGAACGGAGGTAACTGAATCTATACTGAAAAATCCCTAACACATCTGTGGGACTGTCCATAGTTCCGCCAGTACCTCTCCGATAGATGACGGTCACCATCGGGAACGAAACCGGTAACTTACGGGGCAGGATAATTCGAAAAGTGAATGCAACAAGGTTGCGGAACCATCTCAGGCTAGAGTTTTCAGTTAATGATCTAGGACATGAAACCTCCATGGATCGATCGGTTCGCTTTACTATCTGGACAAGAGTTTTCCTAAGGCTTTTCATCCGCGTTGTAGAGACTAGCACAGGTTGACAGGCAGAAACTTCGGCATCTTTCCGCACTCGGCGAACACTTTGTCCCTGGAGTCTTCGGTTGGGCTGAGATCCGGACAGTGGTCCTTCCTTACTTTCGTGTAACTGACGGGAGGCGAAGTAAACAACCCTCGATTCGGGTTAATTTATTCTGGAAAACGGTCACGCCTTCAATGTCTTCTTGCGTCTGTTTCATCGCAGACACGCATATATGCAACTTCCATATTCCACCTCGTGTACTGCTCTCAGTGTTTTGGCACACCTGCAGTCTTGATAAAGCCGAGTCAGCTTGCAGAATCGGTAAATTAACAACACTGGTTGGTTGTTGCTAATGTGAGAGGATTTGAAAATTTCTTATGGAGATTCTCTCCTCCAAGTGACGCCAGTCTATACAGAAAAGCCGAGGAGCACTGTACGGCTGTTGGAAATTTTCAGCAGCGCGCATCTCACGAACTCCAGAGAGTCTCTAACGGACGATCTGCCGACTAGTAGTTTGGACACAGCCGTTTGGTCACGAGTGGCTGATCAACAATGTGACTAGCGCTACTCATCCTTCAATAACGGAAGCCACATCACGTCGTCACGCGTTGACCGGTTCCTCTGGTGATGACTTCTCAGATGGAAGTTTCACCCGTCGGCATTTCAGCTTAGATTGGCTCCACTTGCAGGGCTAAATTCCCATCAAAAACACTGATCGGTGTTTAAGACTCCGGTACGTACTTCTAAGCAAAGTGACACGATCGACAAGACAATACGGTTATCCACACCTCATGCCCGGTCAAAAGAAGGTCACATTTCCCGTCGACCTAAGTCAACAGACCATCTAACTGTAGTAACCAGTGGGTGGGAAACGCTGATCGAATGGTTTCCGATGATCAACATGAAAAACGACTTAAACAGGTTTTCAGTCCACCTGGACGGAATGCGTCATCATAAGCTTCGTGAGGCGGCGGTGTGATATTGAAGTTGCCTTTTGTACTAACAGACCATCCCTGCTTCCACTTTCTTTCTAGTTCCATCTACTTTTTTAATGAACGCATTGTCTGCCTGCCAAAAATCGTTGCACATTACTCACCATTATTAATGTTGCGGTGTGGTTGTAGTGCTATGATAGTTCCAGCTGGTGGGTGGCCTGTGGACACCCTGACAACTACACTAGATTGAAGTGGACTTTGGCTCAATCCCCTTACATGGCCGCTTCACTTGTGCCCCCCCATTTGGATTCTACCTTCATGTTTTGCGGTTAAGTACACATAAGCAGCCCTGTGCCCACTTTTTGAACTTATGATGCATTCTGTTCACCTGTTGAATTATGACTTTCGTCCGTCACTTCATGACGGACCACATTCAGCCCGTTTTGCGTCCTCACATTTCAGCATAACTCGACAATCTCGCAGGCTTTTTGGTGCCATGTTAGAAGCTACGGGTGGTGGATTTGTCGGGACTACCGTGAGGTGCCCGTCGCAAGACAAGGAGAAAGCTCACCAGTTTACAACCTATCATATTATCTCATGTGCGAGTAGCATTGCCAAAGATGCCGTGTAAGTTGGTGCGTTTATTACAAACATTTTGTGTGTTTGCCTGCTTTTTCTGTCTTTCTCACGTTCCAACCATTGCTGGAGAACCTTTCCTTCCAGAATGGCGAAACACAGCGCTGTTTGCTAGGTTCCTCAAGAACTCTTCAAGAGCTATCTCAACACATGCAAGTAAAGAGCAAGTACCTACCCAACCTCGCGCTCTGATGATGTCTCATCGTTCGGTGATGGAACTTTTGTAAGCTCATTTCGGAGCTTGATGAACGGATCAACAGCCAGCTGATATCACCAACCAATTCGTGGGTTAATAACACAAAAGTGATCGATACGCATCAAATTGTCTGGGTTATTTGAGGTGGAAGGGGCATTGCTTGACCCACGTTTCCAACACAATTAGTAATGGTCAGAATGGAATGAAATTCGGTCATTTGGGCGCCATTGAAAAGAAAATCCAAAATTTACAGGAATACTTACTGAAGAACTGAAGAATGAGTCTGAAGCTATTAGGATGGCCAATTTGCACCCCAAATTTCAACCAGCTGGGGAGCCCGGGTGACATACCAGCCTGCTAGGCTTACAAAGGTGCAAGTGTGCAAGACCAAATGACTGACTGCTGTAAAACGGTACTGTGGAGGGGATTCTGTGAAAATTTGGTCGGCACAATAAAATCACCGCAAACCATTTCATGATCGGTCGTAAATACTCTATCGTTGCACGTTATGATATTGCAGTCTTGACATTTCAACTATCGTAGGCAACTTTTGTCGAAGGCTTTAGCAACCAAGTAAATACAGAGGGTTTGAAGTTGAAGCATTCCCGTAATTCTGGGTTTCTGGTGCAGTCCCTTATGTACTAACCAAATTTCTTTCCACTCGGACCAGTAGTGGTGAAGTTGTCGGGAGCATGGTTGTCCCAAAGGGCCTTTCGATTTCGAGTAAGGTGTCGATAATTTCGAGTCTGTCCTAGTGCTTCATCTGACCTTGGGTTCGTGTGAGTGGTGTCTGATCAGCCACTATGGGCTGTCTATTCCTTTCTTTTCCCCGTGCATGTACCTTTGAAAGCCTTCAAACGCGAGCAAAGTGGTTACAAACAATCGGACACGGAATCGAAAACCACATTTGCACAGGCTGAGAAGTTACCGTTCCCATGAGTACTACCGGACGTCGTCTGGATATCTGGCATTTATGAACAAACATAGTTTAACGGCGGAATAATTTCTAACTCCGATGTTGGTTAGATGAAGAGGCGGCATTTCAAATGACTAAACAGATATTACTCGCATATTTCATCAGTAGTATAGGCCACTACATCTTGTTTAGTTTTATCAATGCGTGCAACCGCAGCGCAGAATGTAAGCTTAACTGACAAACAGAGAACCGATCGGCTGGTGGGAAGCGCCCATTGAGACTTTCACCGCTCATTGGAACCTCATACCAAACCAAATCAGCAATCGCGCATCATCTTTATCAGCGGAGGGATTACGGTGATTTTGCGTGATGCTATCCCCAGTCGATAAGAGCCAACGTGAAGTCCCCTCCTACGCAAATTGACCCACTTACAGTTCTGCACACAATCCGCAGACCGTATCCTTTTTACCCTATTCATAGTTTCCAACCATTTCTGTCTTACCTTACCTCACACGAACCTTCATAGTCGTATGACCTGCGGAAAGGGCATCGAAACCATGATGTGTTGGTCACCCCGTGGATTTTTCGCAACGTCTTGGACCGTGTCTTACGTTTACAGTGGATATTCGTAAATATGAATGGTGAAAATTGACCCTCCCACGCTATATGGCCATGACAGAATCTGTTGACGAAATATTTTGCGATGAGTATCTCAGGAATTCGGTAACGTAATAAATAAACAAATAAATCATCCAGCTGTGGCGCCCTTTCGGTGCCTAGCTGCCATGCCAACGGAAGGAGGCACGAGGGCTGGGATACTGCTAGGTTGCCCAAGCCTAGACAGGAGCAGTCGAGATGCTGAGGTTGGTTTCGAACCACGGACCTTCCTGTTCGTAAACCGGTGCCTTAACCACTGTGCTATCTCGGTAAAGTCAGTTTGTTATTGTTATATCTAACTGCTGTCCCCGCTCCAGTGCCTTTGTGTCGGAAAATATCCTTGTCAACAAAAAAACACAACAGCTTTATTGCGAACAAGCGAGCTCAAAAGTTACAAGGGGCCTCGCGCTAGTTAAAGGGTACTTTTTGACATTTACCCGGGCTGTCTGATCGGTTTTTAGTGAACACTCATCAACATCGATCGTGCTTCCGTGGCGTGTCTGAACACTCATCAGCTTTTGCTGAATTGATTGGATGATTGACTGACCTGGATGCTTGCTTCCTTCCCTATTGAGATTTTGGTTTAAGTTTTAGAGTCCCAGTAGGTTCCGGGCAATCTGGGGTTATTTTCAGGAATCTGACCTTCCTGAAAGGTAGATTATCGTGCGTCGAAAGATCTTAGTTAAAACTACACCGATCCGTCTGAATCGCTCTGCTTCGTCGTCCTTATGCGATTTGTTGCCAACATGTGCGGTCTGACACCAGTTCGGAACCCTTGATAATTCACCAGAACCTTACACTTTATCGTTCTTCGTGAGTTTCACTTCTAGTTGTTAACCGTATTGCTTTTCACTTGTCTGATCAAAATCAAGCTCCAGAAAAGGCATCGATTAGGGTTCCTCTTCCTCTCTTTTTCTTCAGTTCCGGGGACAGACATCTCAAAGTATTCTCCGAAGATTCACTCAAACTCTGGTTATCACAATCTGGGTTGGTTCACTCAGAGACCGAAGCTACCGAGTACGTGGCGGCACTCTTAGCCGAAAATGTCGTGAATGAAGTTCGGCCGTATGAAGTTTCCTCAGGCTCTGAACTCACCCTGTACTCTGATCGTGTGTTGTACTTTACCGAACGCGAACACCCGGAGATGGAGCGGACCACCTTTTTAGAGTAATCCGCAACAACTTTACTGTGATTTTCATTCATTCCGACGATCATTCCAACGTTTTTGTTCGACATTGGAAGCTCATTGGTGCACCCTAGTTGAAACTCCATCTTTACCCTGACTTGTTTAGCAATTTCATGCGTTTTCGAATCTCGTTTCGCCAATCTATTCCTTTAGTTCGTTTGTGTTTTTGTGTACTGTCATGTCATAAGATTTGCTTGTTCTCGAGATTTCCGTGGTCTTCTTACTCCATTCAATGGATGAGATCAGGAATTAGGAATAATCCATTGGGAACCATCAACAATTGAGATTAGACTTTTTGACAACACTGGATGTCGCATGAATCCCGTGCATTCGATTTTGACCGTGGCTAGACAACGTTGTTTGTGCAACTCAGTGAACTGTGGGATCTCTTGATTTCTTCATGCTTCTAACATGCGTCCATAGTTGCCTCGTTTTACCACATGGCGAAATGCTATTGTAGCCGACCATGACTACCTTAGTTTCATCGAATTTCGATCATCGATCCAAAGGATCAAAAAGTTGAGCAGTAATCATCGTGTTGTCTTTTTTTTCGTTCATTATCGGGATTACAAACGTCAGTTTGAATTCTTTACCGATTTATGTGACAAGCATTGTCAGCAAAGCATATCAGGTCTCTTTAGTGAATTATTTCGGGTTGACTAGCGGTTAGTGGGCAGGACGGGCAATTCGCAACGTACTCAGGTATGCTACTTTGTTGAGGGACGAACACGGAAAGAGACACCTGATGGTCCGTGCAACGGGTAACTACGCGTCCGTGCAGTATTCTGTCGAAGGTGACATTTAGGGCCAGTTCTCCTTTCAAGCCACACGCACTTTTGTTCGCTGTTAGAAAGTGCACGAGAAAGATGACCTGTTGCTTTATGGCTTGCGTCTGATAACGGATACTCATACACAAATGCATCAGACGTCACAATTACAAATTGCTAGGATTCACAGTATCTCAGTAAGTGGTCTGATGTCATAACACTTTGATGGACAATGAATGCGGCCCGACAAAATGAGAACCAATTCCACCTTTCGTCAGCTTGTTCTGTTTGGTTCGGCTCTCCCCTAAACTCCTTGGGGTGATCAGGCTTAAAATTTCACGCTTCGATAATTGCGAAGCATTTGGCTTGGATTTTTACGGATGATACTTAGAAAGCTCATTTGGTCGAATACATTAGTTGGGGTTTGTAGACTGCTTTTTGGGGGCAGAAAAGTTGCCTGTTCATATTTAGCAGACTGTCCTGATAGAACCACTCCTTTAAGCGCCTGCACTTACTAAACACGTATTCAAAACATTCCCAAATAGAAGATGGGTCTTCAAATTCAATACTCCTTTCCGGAGTCGTCGATTGGACGGATGTGTCGGGAGCCGGCTACGCACCATACGAGGGCAGGCCCTGATTGGCCAAAATGTGGGCCAATCATGATAGAACACTTTAGGCTCGGAGCTTTTTGCCTCACCACGCAGATTCTAGCTCGACCTTGTGGAGGGATTCGGTGATACTTCTGTAAATATTGTTGTGACGCCGCTCAGTACTCGCACAATGGAATTGATTTCTCGAAAGCTACGACAATTTCAGGGTTGCCACTTCACAGTGTGGAATGTCTATGTACAATGAGTTATTATGCAAATTATCTACATCTGTAAGTTTTTTAAGTGGGCGAATTTTCAAGGTCAATAAACACCATCAGCTGAACACGTTGCCTAATGTGGTGCCACTCCTGTAAATAGTTTTTGCTCGATAATTGCTATTACGAGTTAAAATTGCGGAAGCCGCGTCCATTATTGCCGGAAAAATCGTGCAAGTTTGTTGTTAAACAGCAGAGTGTTCCATTATAGCTTGCGAAATATGCCAGGAAGACCATGACTTTGATCAACTAGCCACATGGAACCTACGTCGATCATAGTGGACAGCTGAACGAACCTAGCAGACGCACACGACTAACATGCGGCTAGGGGTCCGCGACGCCTACTAGTGACCTTCCTCTGACTGCCACACAAGAACGCGTCCGGTCTCCTGAAGTTTTGCCAGGACCGAAGGCATATCATCTGCCACAATAGAACCCAACTATGCGACACCTACTCAGCAGAACCGGTCGACCCTTCCGCGTTAGTTGCATATATCCTGAGTGGTAAGGATCTTGCCGAATTCATCGGCCACAAACTGCCGCAGTTCACACGACGTTGTTCCATACTTCAGCAGGGCCCTGCAGGTGCCCAACTCGTCTTCCGTTAGCCGTCGATTAACCGGAAGCCGATCGTACAAAGGCTTAGAGAACTTATGGTTGTGTTCAAGAAAATAAGAAGTGACTGCGGGGTGGTTCCTCTGCCTCCGTAGACAAAACCGTACTGGACATCCGGTGCTTCGCGTACCGTTTTTTATTAGAAGACACGCTCAGCTTACTGGCTTCTTCGGATTCCTCAAAGTTCCGTTGGTCTTGCAGGTCGCCTGGTGCGTTTGTATTACACCCATTCGTAACGCAAAACAGCGTAGGTGCTTCGACTACTGGATGAATGCACAAATATCACATAGTTATCCTTCATGTAACCATTTGACGCCTTCTCAAACGCCGTGAAGGATGAAAAGAATACAGCCTCCACCTTCCAACAGACGCCACTTCTGAAGCCATAGCACAGCAAGTTCAAAATCGAATGAGCGCCAAAAATTTCGAAAGGATATTAATTAAAACAAATCGCAAAAATGACGGCAGATTAGGGTGGTTTTTGGTCTGAGTACATATGCAACAAAATGCAACATTCTGGCGTAAAAAGTTTTGTTTCACTCGCAGAAAAAAGCATTCTGAGTCCAGGGCGCGGCTGTCGTGACAATTTCCCTTTGTCTCCATAAGATGCTATCTCAAACCTCCGTGCCTTTTTATATATAATAGTGGACACTACGGTTAGACAAGGACCAACGGACCAAAAATGTGAACTGTTCGAATCTAATCTCAGATGTCTGAAATCTGTCAAGCCGGCGGATGTTTGATACGCTCATCTTGTGCCACACCAATTTTTTTGAACAGACAATACACAGTCGCTACTCAGATTCGTACATCGATTCCGGTCTGCGGCTCGCTCCAAACGTTTTCAGGAAGCAGGCCCTCGCCATGTCCATTCACGTACTCTTATTAGGCGGTTTTATGGAGGAAACGCTACAATTCAGAGTGAAAGACATTGTTTCGGATATTTCTACGCAATGTGTCAAAATGACACTGGTCATCAATCGGGGAAATGTGAATACCCAGTGACCAGCGTGCATCACAAATCTCAGGTAAAAATGAACATAGTTTCCAATGAATATTGACGTGATGACCTTCGCGAAGTACAGCATGGTCAACGCTTGAACGCCTTACAAGAGGGTCGATGGGACCATCCATCCCATTGTAGAAGTGTAGTTTAATCTCCAGTCGTAGGCATCGTTCCTCAACCCCATGTGTCGAGTTTATCAAAAGCCACTCCAGGCTTGGTAACCCGAAGTCTCAGCTTTCAATCAACGGCCAAGCCAGCAGAGTTTACAACTAAGACTCAACAGCGAGTTGCATCCGAGATAGCAGAGGTCCGAAAAATCCCTTCCAGTCTTGATGCAAGAAAAGTTTGTAGAGACTCCAACTAGCACAGGCTGATGTGAAAAGTTCACATTCCTGCTTTTGCAGTGGCTTGTTAGCCAGTCCTTCCACTGAATAGTGACTCTTCTCCACGCGATATGCAACAGCCCACTTTTGTTTGTAAACAACCCTCGGTTTACAACTATTGCCAACAGGTCTGGGCTGCTTTTTATCACTGGAGGCTCAACCTATTCTGTAGAAAAAGCCATCACAGCACTGTTTTTTTGTATTGCTCAGCTCCACTTTAGCCCAGGACATTGAAATTCTTACTCGACTTTGTAGTGGGGGTGCAGTCATGTGAACAAGCCACGACAAACGGATGCCGTTGTTTGCAAGCAAATCGTATTATCCTCACACAACCGAGAGCTTCCACAGAGAAATTCAACAATCGGACAAATGCCGGTTTCGGGGTCCTATTGAAAGGATCTGGAAACTGCTGCAATGCAGGAGGGATGGCGGAGGCAGTTGTACCAATAGGCATACATCCAAACCCCAGCGGGATGCAGTGATAAGTACCACGCCCAGCACACCACGGAAGCGTCAATAGTTTGAATATGCCCAGTGAACATTGAAGAAAGAGGGCGATTAAAGATGTCTCTTCGAAAAAAAAACAGCTTCAGACTCGTACATCTGTGTACTACAGAGCGTAAAACAAGACAGAGAAAACAATGGTTGGAAAGTTTATCGATTTCACATGATTGCGGTCAGTGCGTAGTCACCCAGCAGTTTACCTATCGCTGATTGGTTTGGTCCGGGCCAACTAGCAGTCGGTCTGCTATCAATCCGGCCAGCAAACTGTTTTCTCGCCTTGGTCACGCTAGGCTGTGTTAATGGACGAACCGATTTTATTGGAGATTTCGTTCTGTGAGTGAAGTCAACCTTTGCTGAAAAGTCGAGAAGCTTTTCACTGCAGATTGGTCTCACCTGGAGTCGAAGTGCCCACTGCAAGAAATTTCTAAATCTCCTTGCCCAATGAACAATATTTGAGTTCAGAGGGAGAATTAACTTCTGTCTGATAAGTCATCACTCGGGAAGACAGTCAACACGTGATGTGAATCCCGTGATTGAAGGATGAGCAGTGCTATACCCTGTCTAAGTGTGAGTTAATCACACTGCTGATCAGCTGCTCCTGGCTGAACGGTTGGGTGTCAAAACTACTAACATTGGAGGCCGTGGTTTCAAGACTCCCTGGAATTTCGTAAGATGCTCGCTGCTAACGATTCCCGATAAGGATGAACAGCTGTACAGTGCTTCTCGCAGTTTCGGCATACATTCACTTCATTGCTGAACGAATCCCCAGTTGAAAATTCCTAAATTCTCTCCCAATGCAAAAAATTGCTTTAGTTCATTCAAAACCGGATCGTACAGGCGAATCGCGATGACCTCAGCTGTTGCCTACAGCCATAATCAAGGACCTGGGGAGCGCTAGAATGGCACGCGACAGGTGACTCAGAAAGCCAGTATGATTTGTGTTGACGAGATGTTCAATCACTGTGCTTTCTACCTTTTGCTGCCCTTTTGTCAGCCAGACTTGGTAGTTTTCACGGGTCTTATTTGAAAGATGTCTCGAGGGTTGGTTATTGTACTCAACACTAGAATGAAGACACGTACGCACACACACACACACAAACTTAAGGCGCCCTGTTCTTGAGACATGAAAAGTTTGACTCGTGCTCCTCAAAGGCTGTCCAGTGCCAAGTTCACTAAGGACATTGTTGTTAAATGGCGGACCTGTAAATAGCGCTTTCTTTTCGCTGCCATCATAATTGGTCTTCCTCCAGGCAGATGCAAGTCCCTGTTGATAACCTTGTCGAACATGACCCTTCTGGTTAAAAATCACTTTCAGAACTTGTGACTTAGCTTCGAGATTGTCTGATGGGCAAATCCTGCGGGCTCTCTGGGTCGGGCATCTGACTATATTACGTTTGTTTGTAAACGCAAAACGGCCCTAAGGGGTACTGATGGACCCCGATCGCGTACGGTACACACGTCGACAAAGGTTTCCATCACTTCGGCGAGTTAAGGGCATGTCTAGGAATGGGAAACTGCTTTGGTTCTCTAGTTTTTACGTGGGGTAAATCGCAGTTCGTTACAGTCCACTACAGTTAGGCAGTATAATAAAGATATCGTCAACGTATTTGTAGTAAACTTACGTCGACCATGATGTTTTGTAATACTGTGCATTCGAATTCGG
Organism: Opisthorchis felineus; assembly: GCA_004794785.1. Lineage (NCBI taxonomy): Eukaryota > Metazoa > Platyhelminthes > Trematoda > Opisthorchiida > Opisthorchiidae > Opisthorchis > Opisthorchis felineus. The sequence continues at coordinate 116,531 of SJOL01009752.1, forward strand.
CTATAGAGTAGCTCACCAACGGGCGAGCCCATTGCCCTGTCTACCGTCAAACAGGAATCGGGTGTTCTTAGTGCATATATGGGGATGCAGTTTGGGCTAGCTTCCAAAGACAAACTGGTTAATTAGCAAATGAATCTGATGGCACCAAATCACCGGTACTCTATGCTGTCTAGGAAATTAAGTCTTTTGTTCACTGATGCGTCCACCCATTCATTGATTTCTTCGCTCAGTGTGTCAGACCGCCAGCGAGAGAGTGAAAAGGGCTCATCCCGTAGCAGCCAAAAATCTCGGTTCAGAAAGTTGTAAGAAACAAATACAGTGAATGTCACGAACAACTGCTATGAATAAATCAATGTTCATCAATGGTAGATGAAATCAATGTTCAGTTCATCGACCATAAGGGATCTGTAACCCGGATAGTTGTGGAATAAAATCCGGGCAGGAAGACAGCTGAAACAGAGTGGATAATGCTTTCAACTCCATCAAACATTCTAGTGGCAACTTGATCTCAGCGACAGGAATATGAAAAAAATCCCAAATATTCGGATTTACTGTGTTGCAAACGTTGGTGCATTTTCCGAAGCCTGGACTGACAGAACAATCACAACGGAACTGTCAGTCGGCTTCTTACTCTGAGATCGATAAAAGGGGGTAGGAAAGTACCCGCCAAACAGGGTAACCAATCAGAGAGCAGAACACACAACGGATCAACAGACTGCGTAAGCGGTGCGTCAGTCAGTCACGAGTAAGTGTGAACACGATTGCCCGCTCGGACGTGATGATTCAGCGTGCTCCGATGGAGTAGTGCTAACCGCTCGCCTCACATGTCAAGAGTTCAAACCAAGACGACCAAGGAAAGTCACTTCAGATGGGCTCAAAAAAGAGTGGAAACGGAGCCCGGTGTTTCTCTTCTGTAATGTGGGCTCGCTAGAGTAACTGCACCAGACTGTTCGTACGAGGGTGGTGTGAACGTGAATTAGTGAGGAAAAAACAATTGAATCAATCGCCTACTACCAGGGTGGTTCCACAAGCTTCAACCTACTACGCCTATGTACGGGTTTTACAATATATTCGTCGATTTTCTCTTGGTTTCACCTTGAAAAGAAATCCGCTTGAACTTTCCATGAAGTACAATACACCATCCTGCTCTATCATTCTTTTAATCTACAGCTCTTTGGAGAATGTGTCATGAGAATCCTATCAGCAGATGGTTCGATCTGTGACGTGGATCGATAAATTCAGTCAAATCGGTTGTACCAGTCAGTTGCCGCATCTGACATCCTCAACAATCATGTCAGAGAGACGAGCAGAAATTACGAGTAAAATATCCGATTTACTCGTGAAGACCGGTGAGAAGCAGCGACTTTTGGAATTTATCGAGAATCGGCTTATAGAGACTGGGTGGAATGAAAAAGTGAAGCAAGCTTGTAAAGACTACATCAAAACTAAGGGTGTGGATAATATCAGCGTAGAGATGGTGGTGCAAGCCATCAGCCCATCCGCAAAGCAAATTATTCCGCCAGGAGTACGACAAGATGTATTGGACCAGCTGAGAAGATTTCTTGTACAATATGATATTGAAGTTTGATTGCACTGTAGAACAACTTGATAAAGGATGACCAGTCGGTTGGCTATTCCCTGAAACTAATGAAAGAGGTCTTCATAAGGATTGATATCAACGTCGAGCCTTTAGCCAAAGCTGTTTTTCCATAGTGGAAATAAAATGTGTGACCTCAGTGTTCCTTGATTTGCCCTTCTTCGACATAAGAACGGTGGTGTTGGTCAGGTGATTTCAGTCGCCTAATTGATGAGTGGTTTTGAATCGATTGAACAAGAGTGATTGTAGCCCGCGGAAAATTTTTCAGGCTGACCTTCACTACCATTTGCGGGTCTTTCAAGTATGGTTCGGGATTTGGAGTGGATGGTACTTCATTAAGTGTCTTCAGATTCTCCGAGAGATCGATGATATCTTTAGGACGTGGTGGTGGGGCTACTTTTACGACAATTATCTAGTTGAACAGTTGCAACCGGCTTTAAGAAAAAGTGTCATGCTCAGTCGAGCTGAATGCCAGTCTCCTAGTAAGCACGCACGCTCTCGAATAATTCCTTGGGGACATACCTAGATAAACCTGAAATTCTCCACTAGTAAGCAAGAAACTTCACGAAACTCAACTTGAGATAACTTATGAGAGACATTTATCCCACAATATGAAAGTTATTATCATTATTTTCCCGAAGGAGACTACTCACAAGGTTGCTGAAAACTCTTCGATAGCCCACTGTAGGTTTCGCTCTCCTTGGGGCTCATCAGGTAGACGCAGTCTCCGAGTTTCCTTCAACCGCATGTTCTGCTTGTCTAAGAAGGTCACATGTTCTGAATGCAATCCTGCTGTGGGTCACCACTTCCCGACCAAATGTGTCCACACGAAATGAGCCGACCAAGCCAGAAACGTATGGTTGGTGAGATATCAGTTACCAATCCGTGTAACATAGTCTGGGGAATAGCAGCAACCAGATAGGCCTACGACGGATATTTTGCCGTCTATTCTTGTTTGGTGGTGGTGTAAACTCGGACTTGTTTCGTTTCCCTCGTAGGAGCCTAGTGAA
>SJOL01009752.1:146560-190032 GCA_004794785.1 Opisthorchis felineus
TAATACTTGCTGGTGCTTAACTGCAATTCTGTAAAATTCATGGTTGTGTGTAGGCTTGGATACCGCCACGATTGCAATTCTCAACCAAATCCATCGACTCAAACACCTGACTGCAAGGCATCGTAATTGGTCTGAACAAATCGGACCAGCCAGGAGGACCGAGAGACACCTCTATCCACTGGCCAATCTGTTGAGATAGACTCTGTGGATGCTGCACGAACATCCCCCAGTACAGCTCAGTGGTTTCCTGAACTATGCAAACCGTCAAGCCACAATAGGTCGCATTCTGTTCACAACGGTAACTCGGGGTAAATCAATAATACGTAAGTGTAAGTTTGAGGTAAGTAGGTAGTTAAAAAGCGATGTGAAGTAGTTAGGGTAGGGTAAGTGGTGTTGGTTGTATTCAAATGGTATATCCCAACCACGACTTTATGTTCCACCAAAAATCCACAAGGCAGGTATTCTCACAAGACCGGTAGTCGACGTAGTATGTTCTCCACCCAATGAGCTGATCGGCTTCTTAGCTAGTATAACACCAGGCGCAAAGATTCCACAGCACTCAGTTTGAATTCAGCAGCTCTAATTTCAACGAGCCATGTTATGATCTGTTCACCGCGAACCTTTCGTCAAACGTGCCCCCGGAAAAGAAAGCAACGCTTTCTTGGGTAGGCAGTAGTTGGGCCCAGATAAAACGTGTACCATTCACATTAACCTGGTAGATTTAATGTTCATGTTTGTTACCAGGTACCTACTTACGTACTCGCTGCAGCCAGCTAACTCTTGCTGGCTAACCCTACGGAGTCACCGATGATCAAACGTTCCGAAGCGTCTAATACCGACGAATTAGAGGATCATTTTGTCCAAACACAAAGTCCAGTCACCCTCAGAGTTGCCTTGTATACACGACCAATTAGCTTCTTAAAATGTCGTCTCTGAAACCATAAATGACGCAAGTTGGCGAACACTGCCCGCGCCCTGGTGATCGGCCAATTGAGCTGGTATGTTGTAGTACAATCACGGATAGTGCTGACGCCAGCATACGTGAACCGATGAAAAAACTCAACTTCTTCAAAAAGGAGTTTCTGAGGAGCACAATACGATGGAAAATATTGAAGTAAGATTTGCGCGACAAAACAAAGACCAACTCCGCATGATTCAAATCCATTAATCCATCTCCAGACGTGATTTCAATATCTTGATCCGCGGTCGCCCGACGTACTCTCTCCATGATAACGTCGATGATAAAGTTGAACACAAAATGAGAGAGGAGACAACCCTCAGAAACTCCACTGTTTGTGGGAAAGTTTTCAGTCAGTTTATTGTACACTCTAACCCGACCGGAGGATTAGAAATACAGGGCATGGCAAATGTTTCCGAACTTCAACGGCGTCACCTTCCAAACAATAACGTCTAGAGGGGTCGACCTACAAACACAGCCAAAGACTCCTTTAAATTCCCGGAAAACCAAGATTATTGATAGGTGGTAGGTGTGACACTGTTCAAGCACTTGGGATGATGTAAAGACACGGTCAGTAACCCTCTGTCTGGTCGAAATCCTGCTTGGTGCTGTCGGACTTGCTTCTCACATGCCGAAGACAAGAGTAACAGTATTAAGGAAGCTAGTAATCGTGTTACGACAGGCGTGAGAATTATGCCACTAAGGTTGGAGTAGTCGGCTCGGGTATGTTTTTCTGAAACGTGTGCGACCACTGATTGGCCCCAATTCTCTGGAAAGCCGTCTTTCCCCCGAACGGCTTCGTCAAGGCGGAACACAAAGATTCCCCCCATTGTCAGCTTGAGCATTTAGGACAGTGCCAACACCGGCGCGACCCGCTGACGCCGCTGCGGAATAACCGCAACTTCATAGTCCACAGGGTCCAGAGAGAGAGAGAGAGGATTCCATAACCTCTACAACTGTACTCACATTTTGTATGTGAAGCTCAGAGATTCAGCAGACTTCAACGATAGAGTATCCACAGTACGCGCAAGAACAGCTTCATGGCCAATCTGGCTGCAATACATACAGTAGAACGACGTGGAGTGGTAGATGGGAGTGGTCGTTTGCAGAGGGTCAGTTCCATAAACATCTTCAGCTGTGATAAAGGGGGGTTAAGAGATGACAACGAGGGGAGATGGGAGGCGTCAGCAGTCGTATACCTTGACTTTCTGCCCCACTGTATGCAGTGCATAAAGCAACCCGACTGATGTTACAACGCGACGGCCGATGTGGCATGATGGTATATCGACCTGTAGATATCACAAATGTATGTGGGCAGATTTACTGCCATGGCACCCAAACCCGTACAGGAGGGTCCGGGCTTATCCTGTTTTCAATAGAAAGCCCGATCGCGAAGTAGCAATCGTCCGATTCACACTACTCGGACAGCCCCAATTTTAGGTTTTTTTTTAAAGGAAACTCAACTAAAATCCTAGCAGAATCTCTGGTTTCTAATACTCTACAACTGAATGTGATTGGTTCCCTTCAAGAGCGTATACCGCGAAATCTCGAATATCGTACCAACTGAAACATGAGACTACCTGCATGCATTACATTCACTTGAAGAACATTATAATCGTGAGATTCAATCGAATTCAGTTGAGTCTCTCATCTAATCCAAATTCGCAAGCACATGAAATGATTTAGCGAATTCCGTCCAATTTGGGTTGAATTGGGTTGATTCCTCGAATAATAGTATTCATAAGTTTGATGAAAACTCTGGGTAGGTCAGCTCCGGTACCAACATTCTTAGGTTTCGTCATGGTGACCTTGGATTGGTCCTTGAATCCTTACTGATATCGTTCATAGTTTAACACAAATTTAGCGAAATACACTCATTTGCAAACACCTGGAACCCAGCTGAGTCTATCGTTTATCATGTTTTCCAGCATGTATCGCGATATCTCGAATATCGTACCTACTGAAACTGAGGCGGCCTGGTGCAGCACGTTCACCTGCTTGAAAACATCATAAACGAGAGATTCAGCTGGGTTTCAGGTGAGTCTCTCGCAAAACCAAATTAGTGTGTAAGTGAGTGTATTTCGCTAATTTCGTGCAATTTGGTTTCAAGTAGAACATAATGTTGACGGAAACTCGAGGACTGCGCCTACCTGATGAGCCCGAATTGGAAGGGCGAAACCGGTCGTGGGCTGTCGAAGAATTTTCAGCAACCTTATGAGTAGTGTATTACGTCTAACACAACTTTGTTCATATCTCAGTGGGAAAAATGCACTTAAAAATCAGTATGCAGCGAGGGGTGTAAACGAGGTTTTCAGGTTAGTTTTAGCAAAGTTTCACGTCAGAAGCAAATTAACTTGGAAATAATGGATTTTGAAAAATATGCCCTAAATTGTGTGCAGTTAGGAATAAGGTGGATGGAAACTCAGGGACTAGGCCAACATAATGAGAACAAAGTAGGACGAAACAAGTTGCAGGTTTTCCAGCCTTCTCATCGATCTTGTGAAGAGTAATGAAATCAATCACTAGCTTAACAAACCGTCATGAAACCATTTAACCAGTTATAGACTTATCTTCAACAACAAATGATAACGGATCACAAATTGCCTTGATCAACATCCCAGTGGGTTTGTTCCAATGAACAGGGTTTTCTGTGCACACAGAGAGTATTTTCAATGTTCTGCATGACGAAAATTGCTTCGATATTTGCAGCGGACGTGGTAGGGAAACACATGAAACAAAGGATTCTTAGAGTACAGACTGAATCAACCTGCTAGCTGGGGAGAAGTACGCTTACGAACCACTTGTTTATTGGGTTCCGGACAACGTCCACACAAGTTACCCCAGTTTGCTCGACTTGTAAGTCCAGAGCCGTCCAGGAATCCGTTCTAAAATTTGATCGCGCCGTGGAACAAAGTATTGTCCTATACGATGGTCCGGGTCAAATCTAATTGAGTGTGATGTTTTCTAAGCCGCGTGTTTTCTACGTTTGGGGATATCATTTTGTTGCCAACATTTCATCGCATTTTATAAGTAGTAGTATAGAGATGCTGAAATTTCACCGGGAAATCAAATTATTTCTTCCCGGAAGAACCACAGTCGCGGTAGTGTCGTTTTGTACTGGCGGAGAAATACGGGTCTTTAAGTAGTAACTTAAGGGACATACAATAGCCTCGCGATGACTATATGAAATAAAAAATGCATTTTATCTCTAAATGGATTGTTACTGATCAGTAGTGTGGCCGACTGTTATCCAAATATAAAACCCTTGCAGCAGCGTATCCCACGTGACCGACTAGAGGCGATCAATTCAGGTGAAGGGACAATATGTAGCATCTCTCGACCAAACATACACTTAATCGGAACTTTAAAACCTACATTGCACTGTTCTAAACGAACCACTTTTGGATAAATTCATCGGGAAACCGAATGTTGAATCGGACTAAGATATTGAATTTTCAAGACTCACGTTTTGTTCTTGGTAGAGCTCATCAACAGTGCATATCCCTGGCTGTCTCGAGGTTCCCACCCCGGATGTGTGAACTGTGGAATGAGCATCAGCGCAGGGTGAAGGCATATGGACTTTCACGAATGAACAGGCAAACACCAGCGGCAAAATAAAAAATTATCCAGCAAGTTACAAGCGTTTGACTGGGAAGTTCTGAGAGGTGAGTCAGTCGATCATCAAAACCAAGGCAGTTACTGGGTCGCCGTTCAAGTAGTCGGGCGTACCAATTACATTGCTCAAGTGTGAACACGTTCGCCGGTTCAGACGTGAAAATTCACATGCGTCCAGCGTGCACTGGTTGACTAGTGGTACCCGGCTCGCATCGCACGTTAGATGTCCGATTTTCAGACCCCGGCACGGCAGAGGATGAGTACTACTTATAAGCCTTAGTAAGAACGATAATCAAGTCTAGTGCTTCTTTCAATTAGCTTGGACCCACCAGGATAATTACGTCAGGACAAAAGGATGACTGTTTCCGGCGAGTGTGATGTGGACGCGAATTCCACACATCCCGCAAACACCTACAAATCTATCGAATTCTACCTTGGTAAGGATTGAATATCTGTCTGAAAAATATTCCGGCAAAAATCAATTTCTAACCTGGGTAGCACATCGCACTGTCGCCAACGAACAATTATGTTTGCGTATTCGTCAGTAATATTTTGTTGACCATTATGTGCTCACCTAAAGACTATCGGACGTAGAACAAACCTAATGAGGCAACAATAATCCGAAGGCCATGACCTATAGACCACACGATCAATCAAGGTGGTCACGTGCTAATTTATGTGGGCATCAGTAAAACTAGTTCTTGTTTAGCTCCGCGTCTTCTGGTTCATACCTATTATATTCGCCCAAAAGTAGACGTCGTCAATATTTGATGGATAGCTCAGCACTCAGTTACCGGTAACCTGAATGATCAGCTACGTTGTCCAGTACGAATTCACGCATACTGCGCAACCGCGAAAAGGGACGCGGGTTTGACCATGCTACTGGACAAGCAACCAACCAGTTGCGGACCACAGAGCACCTAACAAGGTTTCCAAACTTGAAACTCGTAATGATTAATCGATTATTCATCGGATAGATCTTGTTATACCAGACTTCTCTTGAGAATATAATTGCGCCTTTCTGTGCGCTTGGCCCTTGAAAACACGTAAAACAAAGTGATGAGTTGATTCATCAGTGCGATGTTCACATTTGAGGACACGGCAGTGACCGGCTATCGTTGCCTTTCAAAGCGGAAAATGTAGGTGCGCAGTGAGATGTGTTGGAAAGATCGACGGACCCAAAGTGGCATGTCCAGCTAAATGAGGCCTCACGGTTCCACCAGGTGAGAGAACTTCATGATAACCACCGGATGCAACGTCTCACTCAGCATTTCCGTAGCAAGCAAAGCTTTCCAGGTAATCTGTGCATCGTTGTGCGTAACAAAACGGACCTCATTCAAGGAATCTACATTAGTAGCGACATTGGTTCAGGAAATCATCTTCCAAACGAGCATAGTAGCAAATCGGCAATGCTTTAGTCCCTTGGTATAGGATGGTTTAATTCCTCTACTTAGAATGAAATTCGAAGGTAGACAAACTGCTCCATAGCTGTATACAGAAGAGGTCGACGGAACAGAAGGTCAAATCGAGATTACCAGAAGACTTCAGGAAATAGGATGCCCAGTGATTTTGATTAGGCGCCAATTAGGAAGGATATTGGTTCCAGTATCAAAACCCAGTAAGGAATGGTTCGGCACAGCAGTCCTTCTATATAAAGCATGAACATTTGAGGTTATTCGAAGACTACTAAACATAGACGACATTTGAGTAGAGTTCCAGAGTGGGAAAACGTCAAACTCAGTTTTGCTGTCATTGAAGGATCCCTTCCCAGTTGAAAAAATGTGACGATTGTGCTAAGTTTTATACCGGACGAACAGTCATGGAACTGCACACCAGAAGTGGCGAGCATAAGAGAAGGACAAAACAAACCATCAAGGAATGTGGACGAATATCAAGCGCTGGTCACAGACACAGAAATGGTGGTACTTGCGCTAGAAACAGGACATAGAATAGATTTGGATAATGTGGAAGTTTTAAGACGGGGACTGCGATTCAAACCACAGCAGCTGACGGCCTTGGCGGTGGAGATTACCAAGCCTCACAGTGTGACTAGTATAGAGGGTGTGGAACTGGCGAGCAAATGCCGAGCGGTCTTAGATAAGCCGAGTCGACATGTGACGGTGTTGTTGACGGTGGGGTTGTCAATGAGGTGGAAATCCAAACCCGACCACAGACGGACAGAAAGTGTAGACGACGATCAAGAAGAATATTCACATGAATCGAACCGGAAGAACTATACTCAAATGCATGTAAACTGCCCATCGATCTTAACACTTGCTGACACCATAAGAAGCAAAATCCCCTAGAGGACACCTAACACCTATTTAGACTGACTTAACGGATTGGTTCCCCGTCTAACTCAAATCTCAACCAAACTCGTAAGTTGTTCGAATGGCTTGAGGAAGCTTTTGTGTCAAAAACGAGACGTTGCCTAGCAATAAATATACCAATCGTTTCCCAAGCTATTCTATTAAAGAGGTTAGTCCAGGAAATCATCTTCCAGAAAAGTTCTAATTCTATACTATGAAATATGACTACACCTCCTTACAAGGAATTAAAATCGAAAGTCGACAATCAATTTATAACGTCGAAGAATCACTGAACTGGAAGACCTCATCAAATACTAACGGTGTTCTGGACCTTAATTTGAGTAGAAACAGAGCTAAACTGCACTACGACACGACCGACTATGGATGATCCTTCAAACAGGTTAAAAATCCCAACGATTTTGCCAGTGGGCGATAATTTTCCACTCAACTTTCATACCAATTCAGTTTGTGGATAAAACAGACAGATCGAATTCACAGACACTGAGTTCTCTTCATCCACCCAAAATAATCTAACCGATGCGATGGGTTGACCCTCAAAATAACCATTAACTAGACTTTGCACAGATTTTAACACAGGTCTTCCGGATATGCTGATTGAACAAGCCAGTTTAATGAGCCCCATTCGTATCTGCTTTGTGCCTGTGTAATTTTATACGGCCGACGAGTAGTAGCGAAGCACATCTATGTGATTTTCACTTACAATATCGAGTTCTGTTCTCGTAAATACAGGACGATTGGAAACACATTTCAGGCGCGATCGAACGTCCCGTCTGAGCAGTACGTCTCAACGCCAACACTGACCGGTTCGGTTCGGTTCGGTGCGGTTCCTCTTGTCCACTGTCAAAATTACCCATAATGGCGAAGTACTCTCGTTCACAAATTAACACCCATCCAGTTTACGAATAAATGCATTCGGCCAGTTGGGTGAAATTCAATATCCAAACAGAACCGAAGGCGAATGGTTATTCGGGGACTACGTCCATCCGCAGTGCTCCAAGAAGGGAGAAAGAAGTTATCGGCTGTCGGGGGATTTTGTGTTCCGTGTGGAAAATATACTGAATCGCCTCGAATATCGTATCAGCTGGAACAATAAACGGCTTTCCTGCATCAACTCCAGTTGCAGAGTATCAGAGACTGAGAATTATCTCTAATCCAAACGAGTTTCCTTCCCCATCAAAGTTATTTGCAAATGGTCATTTTGGCAAGTTTGTATAGTTTGATGTTTAAGTGTGTATTTCTTGGAAACTCCCACGTGCAAACGCTTCCCCAGTTTGCCCCAAGACGAACAAAACCGGTATTGAGTTGTCGGAGAGATTTCAGCAGAGATTTGTGTCAGTTGTTTGAATTCGATTCGTTTATGCGGATAGTTTGGATAGTGATCAGCCCACAGTTACGCCGTATCAAGTTCAAGGCCTGTTCTCCGTCGCTGACATGACTGGTGTGCGATTCATGTATGACGCAATCGCGGTTGCGCTCAGTTTCTTCCAACGGTGACTCAGGGACACAGCCTCCAACAGGCTCATCGACGTTTGGTGGCAGAAACATGTCTCAGGTGCGATTGCGTCGCACCTACCTCAAACCACTCACGTTACCGAAAATGAGTGCGCCTTCACATCACGCAAACCTTTCGGCTGGCAATATTCATACGTTTACCGATCGCAGAGACAATTGAAATCAGACTGCATGATCTGCGACTGGTCGTCAAAATAAACTCCTGTGACCTCTGTACTGGGACTGACCTACAAAAAATCCGACTCATCATGTGTCTGAGTTGAGGTTACTTGCTTGACCCCATGATCCATTGCCACATTGCAATCCCTGCTTTATTAGAGAGCAGGCACTGGTAACTTTACGCACCACCTGCACGTGATTTCTGGAATTATACATATATTGGTTGGTGCACTGCTGACCAGTGCTCCTCCCCCACTTCGCGGCTTCACCTTTGTTGAAATTACGAGGAATCGCCTAAGATTTCGTCCTGCTGAAAAGATGGGAAGCACTGATCAGCTGTTTCATCCTTGATAATGGTGGAGCATCATATCTACTGCCTCCTGGTTGGCAGCTGGACTCTGAGTTGCTGTGTCAATATGGTTGATCAGCAATGTGATGGGATGTGATGCCACTTGCGCTTAACTACTTACTAATTAAGAAGACGCGGGTTCGAATCTTCCCCTGGCTTAGTGAGGCACCCACTCCTGGTAATTCTCAACAAACTGACCAGAAGGTCTCATAACCAGAAGAGGGTCATCAAATAAATTCTGCGTGGGGTAAATGTTCGTAGCTCTGAACTAGACGAGGTTAGTGCCTTCTTAATTGTTCCACCAAATGACTGGATTATTACTTGATATGATAAAATTCGACAAGTTATTTTCCGATGGGGGTGAAACGGTATACGTTTCATCAGTATACCAATGGTAATAACCTTCCAACTGTAACACCTTGTTCGGTGCGTGGCTTCCACTACACTCGGAGGGAGCACGACGTTTGAGGTACTGCAAGCTCGCTGAAGCCTAAACAGGAGCGGTCAACATGCCAGGCTTAGGTTCGGGCTACGAACTTTCTGGGAAGTAACCTCGCATCTCAACCACTGAGCTATCTCGAGCTCAGCAGTACGCTCCAGTCGAAGTCAACTGGAATATTGTTTCGCTGTCCAGCACGATATGAAATAAAAAATCCCGTGCAACGGCGCTGCTGACACTGTCTGGAATGCACCAGCACGCAAAGCTTTCTTCTTTCCTAGAACTTTTGAAAACCTTCTTCACCGAGTTTTTACCAGTAAAGACGTGCCTGTGCCCCTCCATTGGATGTTTCTCCTGGAAGAAACACAATCTGCGTCCCTTCGGAATTCTACGTGAGGAACCCTCCATGCGGATTTGAATTCTCTCAGAAGTATAAATAGCATTTCCTCAAAAACCGAACTCTATGCGTTTGATTGCAACCTAAAGGAACTATCCGTAACCGCAAGTAAGCTGGAATCTAGTCTCTCAAATGCGAAATCCCCGTTTATGCTTTTCTCTTCGCATCATACAAAACAATTGAATCAGCCTTGGAAACGACCACAAGTGGCTTCGTCACCCAATGTATGCTTCACTAGGTTAGATACCAAAGCTGTCCCATTGGAGTTTCTTGGTGAAAGTGGCCACAATGCTGAAGGTCAGGTGCTACTTCAGAGACCTACAGTGGTGGGTCGGATAAACCAATCAAATCACTAAAGCGTGGACATGTCCACCTGCTCAGACGCGAAAACTCCGATGAATCAAGAGTGCTTTGAGGTTCAAACGCTGACGTGTTCAAGACTATCCACTACCAATGAGCTTCAGAAGATGCGAAAATTGCTTTCAGCACTTCTCAAATTTGGAATTCACTAACCAACCTGCATGTGCCCGGCTTTATCAAACAGGAATGTTGTCGCATATTCGTAATTCTTTACTCTTCGTCATACAGTTCTGATCAACTGGGCTTTCGGAAATCTGCGGCATTTCGTGCTTTGTTGCCGTATTCACACCAGGCAATCGACTAGATAACCTCTTGGTATTCACCATAGACGGTCAATCTGCAGACGGCCTGATGCAGTGTTCCTCTCTGCCGGTTGGACTTACTTACTCTTCCCATTAACCGGCACTCTGTTTCGCAATGTTGCATCATAGCAAGCATTGTCAATGAATGTCACGAATAGTCAACTGAACTTATCAGGTCAATTTATCACGGGACAATATTCTAAGAAAATGGCCATGTATTTGGAAAAAAAACGTTCATCACTTTCTGTTTCCTGGACTGGTAACAAGCAAACGTGCAAACGTTTCATCACCAATCGAGATGACATTAGACACTACATCACTGTGAATACAACCGGTGAACTAATGACTTCATCTCGATTGGCGATGAAACGCAGGCTATCTGGTTGTCCAAATCAGCCGAAAAAAAACAACGCACAACTCCAAGACCTAAACTGTCAAAAACAGTTTAAATAGCATCTATAAAGATCCATTGTATGAACGCCTATCGCATGCCTATTTTGTCCAGAACCCGCTAAAAATATATACGAGTAACTAAATAAAGTCGCTGAAATTCAGTTAGGGAACCTGGCACACAATGGCGTGAACATCTGCACACCTGTCACTCTGCCTCGCCCATGTCCACTCAGTGTTCTGTCCGATAAATTTGGCCATTTACGGACTGAAGTTTGCTCTATTTATAGAACGGTCGTAGTCCGTGTTGTGCTAGAAACTCGTCCGATTTTGGAAAATTATATTACCTCGTGTTTTTCGAAACACATACGTTGCGCGTATCCACGTGCAGAATGACAAACTTGAAAAACACATCCGTAAGCACGAAGGACGCATATATTTCCGGAAGAGGTCGTCCAGGTAGTCCGGAATCACTCAGAGCGCCTCACCTGTCACTTGGGTCCTCACTGAATAGTCCGGCAACCCACATCTCCTGGCTTCTAATCTACCCCAAATCCGACAGTGGCGTCCAACTAACCAGCAAGCATAACTCAACGCAGTTGGCTGCCTAATTTCAATCATTCTACAGTTGAAACTAATGTCGGATGCTTTGATATTGTGAAAATTTAATGAACCAGTTCAATAAAACTGGGTTACTCACCCCATTTTCAGGTGTAGAATGCAGTTACTTGTTTATTCAGTATTCTGGAAGGATCGTTAACAAATTTCGCAGGCACCCTGTTTAACGACATCTTTGACCCGTCTGTCGCACCAGAGAGCCTGTTTTATTTGCGCGCAGGCTTCGCATTTATTTCTTGAACGTCTATGATGGAATGTGTGCAAATATTGGCAGGTTTTTGTAAAACGTAAGATTAGGAACAGTAACTAAATACTACGGGCTTTAGAAAATTTGATCTCAAAATCGCTTTGCCTCGAATTTCATTTCAATATGGGAAGAAATTGTAGTTTGTGTTTAGTGTGACCAGACAAGATTTACCTGCGGTAGTGGTGACAATGATATCATAAATAACCCTTATTGTTAATGCACCCAACGGTAAGTTGCTTCATTCCGTCTTACGTGTCAACAACGGATGAAACCATCTAAAGCACCCTGTAGGCTATGACGTGGCACCTATTGCTGCAAAGTGTATCACTCATTTCGGGAACCAAAAGACTAGTTTTTCTTGGTTCTAAGGGAACAGTGGACCGCGAAATGATGATTCCTGCATACAGAACACTCCCAGCTCAAACTAGTCACCTTAATTCAGCTGAAACTGTCGGCTCATCGCTTTTCGGAATATAACCTCCCCGTGCATATGCGGACGGCTTTCGGAACTGTCGGAGGAAGACCTTTTTTCGGGCGGAGGCGTTTAGAAAAAAAGGCAGATTTATTTGCCCAGATCAGCTTCGAAGAAGGTTATGTTGCAAAATATATATGCAACAAATGTTTCTTCCTGTCAGCGAAAGCAATCTATATGCTGAAAATGTGAGAAGTACTTTACCGCTGTTTCTCATCTTTTCAGTAGAAACTGCCTTCACTGACTTGATGAAATTTCCATTGAACATTAACAAGTCTCCTCACATTACCGTCAAGAATTGCTAAAGGCTTCACATAAAATGTAGTCGGAAATGTGGTTTCTTACATCGCATTGTTTTGTTAGAACCTATACACATAATTATCTATGGACAACATTGAAATGTGGACGTTTCCTTGACGGGAGATGCAACCACCATTTGTGAAAAAAGACGTCTTGATTGCCTCGTTTTGCAGTCATCAGAAAAATATCAGGTTGCGAAATCCGATCTACGATTATTTAAGCGGGGGCGTGGTCGATCTACCATTATATACCGCAAATCGAGGACAGCATCCGCATCATCATCATCATCGTCATCGACAACAATGCACCGGAGGTACATCTTGACTCTTAACTTCCTAGTGAAGAGTGGAAAGAGAGAAAAGAATTCGTGCTAAAAAGCCTAATTTTCGGAGTAGACAGCCGGGGACGATTTCTCCCATAAAGCTTTAAACAGCATTGGTTTAAACACAATCACACTAACGACCTCATCGGCGCAAACTCTGAGAAACAGAATACTATTGCACATTGACAGGTAGTTAGTTGGGGTTGGATTAACCCTATCCAAACTATCCGCATAAACGAATCGAATTCAAACAACTGACACAAATCTCTGCTGAAATCTCTCCGACAACTCAATACCGGTTTTGTTCGTCTTGGGGCAAACTGGGGAAGCGTTTGCACGTGGGAGTTTCCAAGAAATACACACTTAAACATCAAACTATACAAACTTGCCAAAATGACCATTTGCAAATAACTTTGATGGGAATGGAGACTCGAGTGGATTACAGCTGAATCTCAGTTTATGATACCCTGCAACTGGAGTTGATGCACGAAAGCCGTTTATTGTTTCAGCTGGTACGATATTCGAGGCGATGCAGTATATTTTCCACACGGAACACAAAATCCCCCGACAGCCGATAACTTCTTTCTCCCTTCTTGGAGCACTGCGGATGGACGTAGTCCCCGAATAACCATTCGCCTTCGGTTCTGTTTGGATATTGAATTTCACCCAACTGGCCGAATGCATTTATTTGTAAACTGGACGGGTGTTAATTTGTGAACGAGAGTACTTCGCCATTATGGGTAATTTTGACAGTGGACAAGAGGAACCGCACCGAACCGAACCGAACCGGTCAGTGTTGGCGTTGAGACGTACTGCTCAGACGGGACGTTCGATCGCGCCTGAAATGTGTTTCCAATCGTCCGGTATTTACGAGAACAGAACTCGATATTGTAAGTGAAAATCACATAGATGTGCTTCGCTACTACTCGTCGGCCGTATAAAATTACACAGGCACAAAGCAGATACGAATGGGGCTTATTAAACCGGATTGTCCAATCAGCATATCCGAAAGACTTGTGTTAAAATCTGTGCAAAGTCTAGTTTAACGGTTATTTCGAGGGTCAACCCATCGCATCGGTTAGATTATTTTGGGTGGATGAAGAGAACTCAGTGTCTGTGGAATCGATCTGTCTGTTTCACCCACAAACTCAATTGGTATGAATGTTGTAGAGAAAATTATCGCTCACTAGCCACCTTGTTGCAATTTTTTACCCGTTTGTAGGATTATCCTTAGTCGGTCGAGTCAGAGTGCAGTTCAGATCCGTTTCTATTCAATTCTTGGTGTGGGCGCCCTGGCAGTATCCCACTCCGCGTGAATCCATGAATTGCATAATTATGAATATTCTCATGTCACACTAGCTGTCGCTTAGCGCCATCAACCCGGTCGCCCCTCAACTCGTTTTTGGCAATCTACTTGTAAGCCTATCCTTAAGAACTGACGTCCGTTCGCTGCCCATTGGCGCTAGCTAAAATATCTACGGTAGACTCAGTCGCCAAGGCCACTGACCCTTCGAAATCATCCTTTAAACCGCAACAATTAGTCCTCTGGCAGCCTTTAAGCGTTGAACCTTTGAAACAAGCTGGACAAAAGACCACGCTTGCATGTACGCTGGTCTCGCTTTCCATTGATGTGTGCTGTCTCTCTGAAATGATGATTCAAGGCCCTAATACGGTCGTTGAACTGACCTTCCCATAGGTTTCCTTCAGCTTCTGGTTGTGCGAATCTTGTGATCCACATGCCGCTGGTCCTCCTGGGGTTGGTGCTGTTCAAAGCCACCGAACTGAAGGGTCTCTGCTTGGGTAGGTGCCCGATTCGTTTGCTAACGTCTGTGAGAACACCCCGCAAATGCGCCGATAATCGTTGCCTGTTTACCGTATCTTCTCACGCCCTAACAAACTGTAGCACTGAAGCACTCAAAGAGAGCCTTTATGGCTCTTCTGGTGCCTTGATACGGCGAGCTGAGAGCTTCGGTTTTGTTATGGTTATCGTTGTGTTGAGTACTTTATCAACGTTTCAACTGGTCACCTGTAGTTGCCCAGCTTTTGTCCTGGGCAAAGGAGACCGTCCCAACGAACTTAAGTGAGTTGATAGTGACGCGCACTTTAAAAAGTGCACTCGTAGTGAAGGTGGCAATCACATTCATTTTAACCAGACTCTTTGCGTCACTTATTCCATGTTGTCTTATGCAGCTCCTTGAAGAGGGAATCCGGGAACAACAAGCAGGTTTCCACATGGAAATGGTCTGTGTGGACCGCATCCTTACACACTGTCAGGTGTTGGAACAATCTTGGTGTTCCATGACTTCAAAAGTGCGTTCGATTTTGTCAACCGTCTGGTACTCTTATAACACGCTTGCGCAACAGCGAATGCCCTAGAAGTTCGTGAAATCATGCGTTGTTTATTACGCACACACACACGTGTGTGGGCGTGTGAGAGTGTATGGAGAACTCTCCAAAAGCTTTCCTACAGAAAAGCTGACCAAATTCACCCAGTTCTTTAGCATGTGCTTCGCGTCCACAAAGTATACACTGCGGGATTTACAGTCGTTGAAGATATGCCTCTAAGAAATCAGGGAGTAACACTACATGTTGTTGAAGGCTATACTTATCTCGGAGGATATAGTACCCCCTGACGATAGTGTGACGAACGAAGTCAACTCACGAATCTCAAAGCGAAGAATTGTTTTCGGAAATTCCTGCCACTCGTAGCATCAGACAAGCATTTCACTGTGTCTCAAAGTAGGCACGTTTTAAATTGTATGGCTGCACACCACCTCGAGTGGATGATATGAGAGAACTCAGGGTCTTCGACCACCGATATCTCAACTCCATAGATGGAGTCGGTTGGGACCAATGAATTCGGATCAGAAAACAGGTCTTTGGCGAGTGAGAAGGTACTTCATACAGGGAGTACATTTAGCGCTGCAAGTTAGGACGGTTCGTTCATGTGCTAACCATGCAACGTTGCTGTGTCTGGAGAAGTCCGTCCTTTTTCCATGGCTAATTCGGAATGGCGCAAACCTTACGGTGAAAAGAATATTACGTGACAGGAAAGAACGAAAGATGTCACGAAAGGTCTGCGTGCTTTTGGTGATGTTCTCTTCTAGGATGGGGTGCTTGTCAAGAGACAATGAACGACCTATCGGCCAAACCATGTCAGTGGCTTTCATTGTGTCAATTCTCTCCAGGTGTTGAAAGTGTAGGCCCTTCGGATATTTGTTGTAGGTTAGTCATAGGTCTCCGTTCCCGTCCCATTTCTTACTCCTTTCGGTTGTAAGGCTTTATTGAAGTGGAGTTGAATCCCCTTGTAAGAAGCATACGTAGACAGCGTGTTCTCCAATCGACTCGTCATTGATTCACACAATACACATTGATTGCGTTCGGCTGCATATACCTTTTTTTACGTGATTTCGAACTTGCTGCGGTCAGTGTGAGCAGCTACCCGGCTGCCTTGGTCGTGGTGGTCGTGAATCTCCTTTCGCCGTGTTGGCTGTGGATGTCTCCAACCTCATGACTCGGATGTTGTACCGTTTGCGGTTTGAATGATTAGTAGCGGAACCAGTGAGTATTCGGTTTGCCTATTCATGGTGAGAGTTGTTGAGACGACAAACCGGACAATACTGTTCACCCGCTGGTTTGCCCGGAAATTCGGTGCGATCATCTGCTGCCAAACCAACGTGATTGCAACGACGCTGTACATTCGTATGGCTGGTCAATTAGCGTTTCTAGCGGGACCAACGTTTTGAATGTTTTAAAATTTTGGGTACTAATTAGACTTCAGTCGACAGTAAAGTCCATAAAGCCCGCACTGTCGCATACTTACGCAAATTTCAGTCCAGTTAAAACTGAATGCGTAAGATGGTGTTTAAGGCTTCAGACTAGTAGAATTACTAGACTGTGTCTCATTTTCCCCTCAGGTTACTTTATTGAAACAAGCCTCCGCAAGTATTCCTTTCGTGCTTTGGTTTTCGCCCGTTCAATCCGATGAGCTCGTACACAGGATCTCCCGAGGAACCGAAATTCCCAGCGCATACGTCGTTTGAAATCCGATCTCGGAGTAGCGGATACGATACAAAAGCTCTCTGTTTCACACAATATGGCCCTAACGGTGGAGCTGGACAAGCAAACGTCACTCGAAAGGTGGTTAGTCAGCCGGCAAGCATGATCATACAGAACCCAGAGAATTCGTTCGAAGCGGTTTTTTGTACTCAGAAATACACTCGTTTGCAAAAAACTCAGATGAATTCGAGCTGCACCCATCTTTTGCGGTAATCTCCTTCTGAGCTCCAAGAAGAGGGAAGTCGGTAGTGGGCTGCCGGAGTATTTTCAGAACATCATAATTAGTGTGTTATGTCAACAACTCAACTTTATGTTCACGTCCGTTGGTGTGATTGGCACCGATCAAGGGTAAAGTTCATGATGCCACTAATTCCCTGAGATTAGTAAACCGAGTTTGACTCAACCTGAACTGTAGATCTGTGAATTTTTGTTGGTGTGGTTTGTGTTGTTTATACACTGGCAAGTAATCGACCCGTGCCGAGTGAGTACTCAATGTAAGGACCACGGGAAAACTGAGCGCATGTTTCCAGATTGTCGAACATGCTAGTTAGCACTGGTGCAAAACGTGACTCTTGTAATTGTCGTAGTCGAAAACATACCAAACTACGGGTAACTAAAGTCTTCTGATTGCCCCCCCCCACACACACACACTAAGGTATGTTCTTATGTGATATTATGTGAAGAATTTTCAGCAACCTTATGAGTACTGTATATGGTTATTCTCCTGTTTGGATTTTCAGACACACAGGATATTCCCAGTTCACAGTGGTTGTACGCGATAGATCTGGTTAGTTCTCACAAGAATAGTACATATGTAAAAAAAATTTCGTCTGAAGGGATGAGACGTGAGATTTTATTGATTAAATGTCGACTGAGTCTTCAAGTCCCCCTTAGAGGAAGGATATTGATTCGCCATGGTTGGGTGAACACGCGGTGTATTTTACAGCAAAATTGAGCCTGACCTCGTTGGCTACGTTGTCTAGGATGAGTAAAAACAGCCGAACAGTTGCGCAAGATGTTTGCCAAAATCAGTTTAAAAGCTTCCATCGAAACGTCCGCCTCGTGTTTACCCAGGATGAGAAGGTGTTCAGCTAGACACACTACTGATTTAGTGAAAACCGTCTAGGATTTACGAATTCTACGCAAAAAAAGTGAGTTTGCATAGTCCCGAAGCAGATCGCAGCCCATAGTTTGATCTCTTCCGTGAGACTCAGTCCAGTTCAAACGTAATGATCAGTTTGCAAGTGAATCCTCGACACAAAGAAGTTTTTTTGCGCAGATAAAAGTTCCAACTATGGGTACCTCCACTTTTCACCTGGGTACAAGATTTTTCCGAAGGTGTTTCCACTTATTGTTGCAAATCGGACTAATTACATAATTAATTTTCCACAGTTAGATAAGGCATAGTTTTCACGACCTTGTCTGTAGACTTGTCTATTCATGTGGTTTTATCGGGTCAAAAGTTGGCGAAGTGTCAACAATCTGACCTAATAAGCAGTTTCATGCTACTGTGAAGTTTGCGCGGATTGTTTACGAGAGTTACATCAATCGAGTCCATAAAATTGGTTCTTTGCGTGAGTTTTTCACACAGCGACAGATAAACCAGGTAATCATGGTTGATTAGGGTTTACTGAAGGTGGTGTGCGAAGCGCTTATAAAGCCATTCTATCTACCCTGCCAATTCAGTGAACTTTGGGTTCAGGCAGAACATAAGGTTGAGGGAAACTCGAAGACTGCGCCTACCGGATGCGCCCCAAGAAGCGTGAGACCACCAGCCATATGCTTTCGAATAGCTTTCAGTAAACTTGTGAGTTGTTCCCCTCGAGAAAATTTACCGTGATATTTCGAATCCAGTGCCAAGTGAAACATGAGGCGTCCTGGTGCGGCACATTCAGTTGAAGAAAAACCCCATAAACGATAAATTCAGCTGACAGTATTTGTCGAAATCTTTCCAATTTGGGTTCAAGTAGAACATAAGGTTGACGGAGACTCGGGGACTGCCCCGAGCCAGCTCCAAGAAAGGCGAAACCGCTCAGGATCTTTCAAATAGATTTAAGTAACCTTGTGAGTAGTTTCCCCCAAGAAAGCCACTCTGTTTTTTTCCACATATCTTAGCTGGTATTCAGCTAAAGAAATTTCATTGGTGGAAGAACGAAGGTAGGGAACAAAGCGTGTATTCCCTGACTGAGTCTACTGATTAGTATCTCACAAATATATATGATAAATGAGGTCAATTGTGGGTTGGAACCGCTTCCGTGATCGATAATATTCTAGATCTTACCAAACGCAGTCGGTTCAGTGGATGGTGTATGACTATCAAGGGGTACCCTTTGTCGATGAAATGACTAGTTTCTATCAGTTGCGATGCAATCGAAATTTGTGCCAGGACTTGCCCACCAAACGCCGAGGAACCCTTTGGACAGGTTATCAAGACACAATCCTGTGCCTCTGAGCGATATTTGGAAGAAATCGAGCTCACTTGAGATTGCTTCATTATTGCATTGCACATCAGTCATGTCATTGAAGGAGAACATGCCCTCAAAGTCACATAACGGGTAGTTGTGGACTGATCATTACCGGTACAATCCAAACTAACAATCACATGCTTTCCTCAGACATTCAGTTTGAAAGTGCGACCAGGTAAGATTAATGACTGCATGGTTTTTGAACCCCCCCCCCCATTGGTGTAGGGAACGGAACATTGGCAATGTTCTGGAGTTTGCGTAGCTCGGATGCGCTGCTTGGTTGTCTGTCTGTCCGCCGTCTGTTGCAATCCGACTGCCAGGCTGGGTAANTCCAAACTATCCGCATAAACGAATCGAATTCAAACAACTGACACAAATCTCTGCTGAAATCTCTCCGACAGCTCAATACCGGTTTTGTTCGTCTCGGGGCAAACTGGGGAAGCGTTTGCACGTGGGAGTTTCCAAGAAATACACACTTAAACATCAAACTATACAAACTTGCCAAAATGACCATTTGCAAATAACTTTGATGGGAATGGAGACTCGAGTGGATTACAGCTGAATCTCAGTTTATGATACTCTGTAACTGAAGTTGATGCGGGAAAGCCGTTTAATGTTCCATCCGGTACGATATTCGAGACGATGTAGTATATTTTCCACACGGAACACAAAATCCTTCGACTGCCAACAACTGGTTTCTCCCTTCTTGGAGCACTGCGGATAGACGTAGTCCCCGAATCATCATTCGCCTTCGGTTCTGTTTGGATATTGAATTTCACCCAACTGGCCGAATGCATTTATTCGTAAACTGGACGGGTGTTAATTTGTGAACGAGAGTAATTCGCCAATATTCAAAAATTTAAACTAAAGAGAAGAAACCGAACCAGTTAGTGTTAGCGTTGGAACGTGCTACTTAGGTGTGATATCCGATCGCCCCTGAATTGTTTTTTCAAATCGTCCAGTCTTTACAAGATCGGAATTCGATATTTCAAACAGAAATCAGATAAATTCGCTTTTGTACTAATCGTCGGCCGTTTAAAATTTACGCAGGTCAAACAAGATGCAAATGGGGTTCAGTAGTCTGGCTCGTTTAGGCGGGACTTCCGAAGGACCCATGTCAAAAGCTAAGCAAAGACTAGCCAATGATTGCCTCCATAGTCGATCGATCTCTTCCGGTACATTCTTTTTCGTGCATAAATAGAACTCAGTGTCTGATAACTCGACAAAGTCTAAATTGGTATGAATATTGCTCACTAGCTCGCTTAAGCGATCATCTTCGGTCGGACCCTTCAGAGTGCACAGTATCTATTCAACTCAAGTCGACAACAGCGCTACTTGTCAGCAGTTGATGACAACTCCAAGTTAAGCAATAACACGAAATTAATTAGCATTAAAGGGGAATCGTTGCATTCCATACTAACGCACTAAAGCATTGTCCATTTGCTACTAGGGTCGTTTGGAAGATGATTTCCTGAACCAGTGTCGCTACTAATGTACATTCCTTAAATGTGGTCAGTTTTGGTACGCACACCGATGCACAGGTTTCCTGGAAAGCCTTGCTTGTTACGGAAATGCTGAGTGAGCCATTGCATTCGGTAGTTATCACGCAGGTCTCTCACTCGTGGGACCGTGTGGCCTCATTTTGCTGGACATGTCAGTGTGGGCCCTGTCGATCTTTCCAACACATCTCACTGCGCACCTACATTTTCCGCTTTGAAAGACAACGATAGCCGGTTACTGCCATGTCCTCAAATGTGAACATAGCACTGATGAATCAACTCATCACTTTGTTTTACGTGTTTTCAAGGGTCAAGCACACAGAAAGGCGCAATTCTATTCTCAAGGGAAGTCTGGTGTGACAAGATCTATCCGATGAATAATCGATGAATCATTGCGAGTTTCAAGTTTGGTGCTTTGCGATCCGCAACCGGTTGGTTGCTTGTCCAGTAGATGGTCAAATCCACGTCCCTTTTCGCGGTTGCGCAGTATGCGTGAATTCATACTGGACAACGTTGCTGATCATCCAGATGGTCCGGTTTGATTGTTTCTTTCCATATCGATTACTAACTCAGCAAATGCATTGACGACCGTATTTGTCGGGCTACTCCTCGTTACTGAATTCTAAGCTTTCCATTGAATATTGACGGCGTCCACGTTCGGGCGAACACAATGTGTATACAACTGACATGAACTAGACTAGGCAGAGCTAAACGGGAACTGTTTTACGCCCATTAGTGATGTCCACACAAACTAGCACGCAACCACCTTAATTGGTCCTGAGTCTTATATGTCAATCCACCATGGCCCTGGAAACTGGGGCCAGGTCATATACTTTAAGAACTTTGAAAGGCCTCTGGGGGTAAGGAGGAAAGCCCTTCGTTCCGAAGCCGCTAGTTAGGAAACACCAACTAATCAGTTACAAACTACTGGACAGGAAAGTAAACATCTAATGTGCACATAGTTTTTAAAACTGAACATTCTCACGCGTCTTCTTGAACTTTCATGGAAATTCATTGTCTATCACGCAATTGTAAACGAACACTACGAAGCAGTTCCACAAGTTCCTTAATAAACTTCACCTTCCATTAGACGCGGGGCGGAGCTTCGAAAAGACCACATACTACTCGCATGCCCCATCAGTAGTATCCGCCGTTACATAGGTATTTTTCGATGATTCACTTTACTTTCAAACAGCTTTGTTCCCCTATGGAAGAACTGGACGCCTGCCAAAGCTTCTATTTATAGCTACAAAGAATTGCAACGAAAAACAAGGTGGGACACGATTCAACGTCTAATTACAAACATTTTAGAGTGGAAAGCGATAACCTGATGAAAAGTATATTTGACCGAAGGTAACAGGCAATTTGATCTGACCATCTCAGGAGAACAAATTCGTTGTTTTCGTTCTTCATAGGTGGTGACTTCTTAATCCTTATTAGTTCTGAGAAACGATTGTTTTAGTACAAACTTCCTCAATTAGCTAGGATATTTTCAAATTTTCAAGCAAAATATCTAATTTAGTAACGAAAACCTTGATCCCGACTGTTAGCAGAGAGCTTTACAGTGAGGAAGTTAACTTTTTGGGTATGACCAAATAATCGCCCCTGACTGACGATCAGACCAGTAGAACCTCGAGAATGAGTGCTGTAGTGACCTACACGCCTTGTCAGGACCGAGGACGTCGTAACAGCAGGACGATCGATCACGCCCACTGTGTTACATGGCATCCGTGATTTTCGACCACTATTTTGGAAGGAGAGTGCTTGTACACAACAGCGACCACGTAGTCGCCGAAATCGGTTCTTCAACAAAATTCCCCTGGAAACATGAGATTTCATGAAATTTCTCACTGGTTCATACTCGTGTTGATCACAGAATTATGAAAACGTATACACAACCTTTCGGTCTTAACACCAGCTGCGCTCGATATATGGAGTTGACTGCCCCACTCTGCTTGTAAGAATTACGCTCAAACCACTTGCTCGTAGACTAAAACCGCAGGGCCATTCGGCGCGTTACAGGCATTTCAAATGAAGCAGGTTAGACAAACAAACAGGAAAATGTTACAGATGAAAAAATCGCTCGCTGCTGTTCAGTGGAAGAGATGCTGGACGGCCACTTCCGGTACGCTACACATTATCCCTAAATTTGTGGCGTTCCTAGCCCTTCTTGGAATCGTAACCGAGTTTAAGTTAGCAAGACAGTCACGTGATATATCGACGATTGATTTACGTCGAAAGGAATGTTGATCGATCCACTGAGCGGCCGGATATGGGCGAAACTGTCATAGTCCCCTAGTCTGAATAAGGTGCGCGCTTACTGCATGTGAGTTAGGGTTGCTGTGGTTAGCTACTTAGGCGCAAACCCTCCCCAAATGCCGAAAATGGATCACCACAACTGAGTATCGTCACACTGAACGCTGTAGATAAATCAGAACGACGAAACAAGTCCAGAAAGTAGGGCAGATATTCCTTCGAGTACTTATAAGGCTTCCGTCAATCAACCTTGTTACGATACTGCTTAAACACACTATCGTGTCAGGTATGATATTTATCCGTTTTCATCCATTTTCTCCATTCTGTCCACTCGTTTCTTTCGATCTCCGTTGCTAAATCGCTACACCCTGCATAGTGAGGTATCAGTGACACCTTCATTCAGTTCTCTTCTCTCACGTTTACGTTGCTGGGTTTCTCTTGAAGAATACTCCCTAGCAGTTTTAAAGAAGCAAACTCTCTGTGACTCTGAAAGTTACGTAATCAGATCACAAAAACAGAACTATTTTCCATAAAACTGCAATCCAGTGACTGAGCAGCATGAGATAACTGCCACAGAATAGTGAACCGTGGAGGCCCCACCCGGCATTGTTCTGCCTATTTTATCCGGAAGCCTTTTCTTGAACCAACTTGGCAAATGGATGGCACCTGTGCATTCGAGCATCGTCTGATTCAGTTCTGATT
The DNA here is from genome assembly GCA_004794785.1 of Opisthorchis felineus. Classification (NCBI taxonomy): domain Eukaryota; kingdom Metazoa; phylum Platyhelminthes; class Trematoda; order Opisthorchiida; family Opisthorchiidae; genus Opisthorchis; species Opisthorchis felineus. The sequence goes on from SJOL01009752.1 coordinate 170,312, forward strand.
TCCCTTTTCAAGTTTGTTGGAACTCAGACAGGTGACTCAGTCCTCTGAATAGTTTAGTGACCTTTCATCTGAACGAGACAATGACGTCTCTTACAGATTCATTCTGGCAATCAAGATAATAAACTACACCAAGGTAGAGGTAGCCGAAATTTGGATTTCAACGTCCGGTTCATGATGCTAGGCCACGAAGTAAAGAGCTGAGCCTACTTGAGCATTAATCCACATGATTTTCTCGTGAAGAAAATGACGTTTTTCATTTACTGCTATTTGTAGCTGGTTTACGAATTGCTGTGAAAACTGCAAATCCTTGCATGATGAAGTAACACTTTGATTTGGGGTGGGTTAGGCTAGTCATATAGATGACGTCATTTAATCAGTTAGAGAGAGTGATACCAGGTCACTTTACTCATCAAGCGTCCGATTTGACGGGAACTGAAGGTAAGAACAAACCGGAATTCAGCAGACTTTTTCCAAGGAGGTCAAATGAGCGTCCAATCCCCGGCGTTCCTGGCCGTGGCACTGAATCAAAGAAAAAGAGCCTCTGAGTGCGGATTTGTTCACTGACTAACAAGAACCAAGCCGTTAAAAGCTATCAAACACGAAAAAGTAAAAATCTCATTTGCACGGTATTTCAGAAGTGGACATCCTCCGATCTTCCAATCTTTGCTGGACGCCGTTTAGATACTTAACACTACTGAACACACAGTACAAAGCGGTTCAATACCATCCATCAGATTCGGGGACAGAGACTACTCGCATATTTCATCAGTAGTATACACCATTTGCATTTAAACATCAATCAATCTTTTATAGGTCAGCTGGACGACGGTTCATCCCACTTAACTTTAGTTTTCAATGACACTACGAGCAGTATCCTCCATTTTTTCCCGTTTCAGAATTAGTATTTGGCTTGTAATCGTATGACCATATAAGGAAGGAGCCGTAACACTAACGGGAAGATGAGGTAGTCCGGCACTCCAAATGGTAAAGTAAAGGTGGTTGTATCTGGCACACATTTACGCCTTCCACAAAACGACGTAAAACGGCCACAGTCATTACATCCGTGTATGTCGTCGGAGCTCACGACATTGGTGGATACCATTGTAAATCTAACGGTGTTTCTTCATTGTTTCGGCTCTCCCAATGTTGGCATTTCAGATGCTAAATTGCCGTCCGACTAGTAATGGACTCCGTGGAAAGTCACTGTACGCTTCCATATCACTATAAACTAAGCTTTCCCGGTAACGACATCGTCTCTACTACAGCCAAGTGACTGTTGAAGTCACTCAAAGAGATAGGATTATTGTTACTCCGAATTGACATTACCCCCCAGAAAGACCAGTCGTGCTTCGTTTTTTAGCCGTGATACATGGGTTGAGGTGGAGCTTTTCGGCTGCGTCTGAGCTAAAGTGCTTCAAATTTTTCAATACTTGGTCTCCTCACAAATTCTTTTTTTCATCGGATATTTTGTCCCGAAATCGAAGTCCGTCTTTTCCAAAGTGCAAAGAGAAACACTGTACAGCTGTTTTGCTTTTATTGGGAATCACCAGCAGTGCGCATCTCACGAAACTCCAGGGCGTTTCGAAACCGCGACCTCTCGTTTCGTCACAAGGGGCTGATCAGCAATGTGGTTAACTCGCATTTAGACAAGATGCAGCGCCACTCCCCCTTCAGTCACGGGATGCACATCACATGATCGTGCGTTGACTGTCTCCTCGAGTGACCAGTCCTCAGATCGAAGCTTTGCGCAACTTGTGAATTATTCTCCCTTTTGAACTACTTATAGTTCGTTGATAGTATGAAAATATTTTTGTAGGGCCCGGAAGTATTTCACTGGCGTACTCTTTTCCATAATACTGTTTTGCCTTCCGAGCGAAAACTAGTTCTTTCCTTTTAACAGACTCACGCATTTACGTAGCAATGTAAAGTATTAACTTAAACTAATCGTAAATCCACGATGGTTTTCTCCCAAATTTGCCGATTCATCGTTGTTTGGTCCTCATTAGCACGTTTGACGGCGACTTCCCACAGTTTCGGGCATACAATTTTACGGATTTTACTATTGTTTATTATAGGTAAACCTCAGATTTGAAGAATTTTACCCCAGGCTTTTACGAATCACTCAGAATGAACTCTGTGAATGCAGAACGTATCGATCAAAGATGATTGTAACTAGTGAACATGTATCTAGTATGGAGTGGAGAATCCTGGACATATAATATCCGGCTAAAGCTTACCATGTATTAATCGAGAATTATTACGCTTTTCGCATCACCCGAGATCAATCGGCCACATGCCTATATGGCAGAGGTCTCCGTTACAGGCACAGTTTTGTCTTGAAGGCACCAGTTTATGATTACATATAATTTAGACGCGATTTAGTACTCAGAACGTCAGCAGCAGGCATTCCAGGATTTAAAGTGTTTTTCTTTCGAAAGAGGACCGGACTAATGGAGAAAACCAAGGTGACCCTATGAAGAATTTGAACAATATGTTATACTAGAAGGTTTCAGTCAAACGTGTGACAGGCGTGGTCATAAGAGGCTACGTGGATCTACTGCGTTTCAAAACCGATACGCCACCGCTTATCACTCCTGCGTAATTAATAGTCTCTCAGAAAAAGTTTTATTTATCAGAGGGGCTTCTGCAGAGAAAGACAACTGCATTTATTCAGTACTGCCTGGCCTTTTAGCTTATGTTGCTTCGTCAATGGCGACAAACAGCTAAATGCATACAAATGCATACAAATCCGATTGTTTATGAACACTACTGTAACTACAAACTGGTGAACCCTCGCCTTGTTTCATTTCTTCCTTTCGTTCTCTGTTCTTCTGCTCCAACTTTTATCCACAAGTTCTGCCATTTAAACCATGTCTGAAATGACTCGCAGTCACAATTTTCTCTTCTGTTTGATTTGCTTCACCTGAAGAGCTTCTGCATTCAAACAGATCTGGCTACAAATTTCTAACCGTTTTTAAAACGCACAAATCGCTTTGAATCAATCGTGTTGTAATAGTTGTAATATCAACTCCAAAAACAAACATCGTATTGGCTGGTGGTCGAGTTGTTTGCTGACTGCAGCACCTGTCAGTGTGTTGTTGTGTGGGTGGGTGGAGCGATGGGTTTATGAGTGTTCATTGTGAGTTAATTTTCGTTCCCTCAAGTGAGAATGACCTTCCGTCATGATTGGTGGTGTGGCTGAGTAATCCTACTGGTTGATCGTCGGTCGGCGTTCTGGTTGGTCAAAACTGACCTTCACCAATCGTATCACGTGACCTTTCCTCGCTTGCTCGTGGGTTCGATCCTTTCACCCTATCTGTTTGTCTGATAATCGGCTCCTCTAGAGTTACCAGACTGCATCGATCCCTTGGTGTTGCATGGATTTCATCCAGTTCAACATGTAGTTTTACTGAATGCTTCTCGTCTATAGCACAACTTATTGAATCGAATAAATCGAACACCAAGAGTTCGCCGAGACTGACAACGCTTCGCTACCGATCGAGGAGAAATGAATGCACGACTGATGGGGATGTCTCCCCGACTGGTGACGAAACGATTGCAAGCAAAGTACCAAGCTTGATGAACAGAGCAGCAGCCACGACCAACAGTGCCATGCGCTTATCATCTGTTGTTGACGGGGTTAAGAATGGGAAATTCATGCAACATCCAATCAGCCCATGGCCTATCACCATGCGCACTGAAGCAAAGCTGACGATGACAGCCAAACTGTCGACACCGTGTTTCCAAATTTGGAGTTCATTTATTAACAGTGAAACACATTTCCGGCACCGGCACGGGAATAGTTGGGTGAGTAAAGCTGTCATGTTGATGGGACTGCCCACAACCACAACGACCAGTCAGTGACCTCGATACACTCCGCATTCAATAACCGTCCGTTTTACTCGTTTATGTTCGTAGATTATAGATGTTACCTAAATGTGTTCCACTATATACTATTTTGAGGTCAGGCTAACCGATCCACCTCTGGAATATTGACATGACTTACGAAGTACACCAACCTCTCTTCTGCACGTCACTCCATGGGGGTGAATGTTGATGGAACGTTCTTCAGTGAGCTAAAATAAATCTGTATAGACGTAATACACTACTCATAAAGTTGCTGAAAATTCCTCGACCTTATGATTAGTGTATTACGCCTATACATGTATCGCGATATCTCGAATATCGTAGCAAATGGAACATGAGGCGGCTTGGTGCAGCACATTCAGTTGCTTGAAAACATCATAAATGAGAGATTCAGCTGAGTTCCAGGTGAGTCTCCCGTAAAACCATATTTGTTTGCAAATGAGTGTATTTCGCTGAAATAAATCTGATTAAATTCAATCGGCACACCAGCTAGCTGATGGCCCTGACTGATGCTGGAACAACTACATACGTTCATTCTATGTGTTGTGATGAGCCTTTTCCAAGACTGGTCGAAAGTTCACAGTAAGAATGCGAGTATTTTAGACGGGAGCGTTGTGGAAGGTGACGGTTAACCGCGTCAGCTTAAAGTATTCGTCTGCTCAAAAACTCCGCAAACAACTGAAAAAGATAAGCTGGACTGTGGTGTGAGATAACATGGGTTGATTTTATTCCCCTTTTTGATTCGAGATCACACTAACAAGACCTTAATCTCTTCGTGGTTTCAGAATCCCGTCAACGACCCAGTCCTAAAAGCAGTTCGTACTCCATCTGGAGTGTGCAATCAACCTCTGGAAGTGGACAACCTTGACCTCGTCTTTCTGATCAAATCCTGCGCAACCTGTTTCATGGATCGCGAGTACACTCGAAAGACGCTGATGCAACCCGTTCTATGGCAAAACTTTCGTGTACGTTTTGTGTTCGTCACTGGACTACCCATCCATCTCGCTGGGCCGTCCATTATAATCGAAGGTGTCACAATCATGGTGGACAAACGAGTATCACGAGTGGATAACCAAACGGAAAAGTTGACTTCACAGTTGTTGGAAGAAGCCGATAAATATCAGGATTTGCTGATTGGAAATTTTGGCGACACGTACTACAACCTGACCTTGAAAATGGTGCTCACATTTCGTTGGGTTGCCGCTTTCTGTGGGAAACAATCCTCATTGTACTTCTTCATTGACAATGATTACTCCGTCTATCCGCCAACTTTGATTAACTTGGTCAAAAGGCTGCCGCTGGAGGTAAGACCTCTGGTGAATTTTGGAACTGAAGGACCAGCCAGAGTTGTGTTACGTCCCATCAAGGGCGAAAAAAATACCTACGCGGTTTCTGAAGACGAAATTCCCTGGTCACAGTATCCACAATATTCTTCGGGTTCTGCTTACATACTGGGAACCAAATTGGTCACAGACGCGTCCATCGCAATGGCATTCACACGACACTTTCGAGTGGATGACGCCTACCTAGGAATCGTGTGGACTAAACTGGGGGAACAAGTCTACAAACTACCTCAGCTGAAACATCAGTTTCAGAACGGTGAAAAACTGAGTGAGGTGATTAGTGCTCCTCGTGGATATTTGGACCAGCACCTTCAAAGGCTACTCAACACCAAAACAACAACAAGAGTGTCCTTAAATAGTACCACATAGATGCAAAGCGATTATTTGTCTAAAATGCTTTTAAAATTGATTTTTTTTCCCAAGTCCAAACTCATCCCCTCCTGACATAGCAAAAGGTGGACACAGGTTGTGCAATACAGCATTCCAAAACCATAGACTTTCAATACCGTACGACATAGTTTTTGATGATGGCTGGAAATATATATATTTTTGATTTGTCCACCTGTGACTTGATGTTGTTTTGCATTGATGGGAACGATAACAGGACAAGTCCCGTTTGATGGGATGGACCGACGAGTCACCAGTTACACCAAGCGGTACGACTAAAGCGGACGATTGTAACCTTCAACGAAAGTTGGACCTTCCTTCCGCAATTCACGTGAACTCACATGAACAGAGCTCATTCAAACATTCATTCTGAAAACCTTACCCAGTGAGATACATTTTCGATGAGATTTTATTCGGAGCAAGAACGGATGTTTACAAATACGCCCTGGTTTGAGATTTTTTTGGTGCTTCTTGTATGTTCTCCGTTTGCTTGTGTTTTTTATGTTCCAGTACTCAAATACATTGTTTGAACAAGCCACTGCCTTGGCAAAAAACGAGAAAAGACATACGAATTCAGTGTGACATTACCATTAAAATTACCGATATGTGCACGTGACTACGGTGTGAATGATTGACTCAATTTTTCCACCGTACAGGACAGTAACCAGTCCGATTTTCAGCTCAGGTTTTTGGATTTAAATGGGTGAAAACAGCTCTTTCTAGGACAGACACCGCACTTGGTTGCCTTGCATCAACTGGAAGGGAGAAGGCATAATGGAGTTAGCACCAGCGGGCATCGGGTCACCCTCACCAGTTGTGGAGTGCACCACCTGTTTGGGTTTCCCAACCTCAGTATTATCAGTAAATAAGTTAATAATATCTTGCGGGTAGTGTGGCCACGGTCGGGATTTTTCAAACCCCGCGTTTCTCCAGCCTTCAGTGATATCCCCTGGCCTGAATTAGCCAAACGAATGCATCAACTGCTTATCGATTTTCAAGCAGCTTTGCATACAACAATTTGGTCCGTGTGTGATCCCCCATACGCTGTTCTATACGCCTTCAAGGTGACAAATCCGTCTACGTATAACCTTTCTCGCACCTGCGGTATCATCCAGGTGGCTTTGTGTTGAGTTCTTTCTAAGTCACAGCGTTCGTCCTTGGTACCCGGAAAGCTGGCTAGTGTATCACATCCTGCCAAAAGCGTACAAAATTACACAATAACTGGGACGTATGTTCCTTCCTTCAATATGAGAATGAAGTTCGCAGGGCCCAGAGGATTCATTTATCGACAGACAACCCCGTATAAGCCATAGCTTACCTACACTCTGAAATCCCCGACTACACCCTCTGTGATAAAGGTCCATGTTTCAGCCTCTCCCTGAACACATTCGAGGTGTTTATATTTGGCCTCATTAAATGGCAAGTTGAGATATTTCGACATATACTATATCGGTCTCGTGACAGACACCTGCAGTAAACTCATACTTAAAGGGCAACGCATTCACTTTGACTCTAAAGTAGAAATTCGTTTCAAAGCAGACGAGAAGTTAGTAGCTTTAAACGCCATGCCAAAGTACATGTATGCACCATCTGTCTGGGACGCTTTGTTGAATGGTTTTGATGGATACTCAAATGAATCTAGCAGTATCTCCCTCGTCCATGTTGATCTTCGTCAACTGGATGTCCTTCACCAGGCCACCTCGTATTTCAGTTGGTACGATATTCGAGACGTCGCAATACACTCTCTGGATGTAACTCACTACTCATAAGGTTGCTGACAGCAAATCACCAGTCTCGCCCTTCTTGGGGCTCATCAGATAGGTGCAGTCCCCCAGTTCCCGTCATCCATATGTTCTAATTGAATTCAAGTTGGACTGAGAGATTCAGCTGGATTTGGGCGAGTCTCCCGTCATGACCAAATTCGTATGCAAAGGAGTCGTTGGCGCATTCCGTCCAGTTTGGGTTCAAGTGGAACATAAGCTGAAAGAAATTCGGAGACTGCGCTCACCGACTGACTCCTAATAAGCGTGGGGACAGTCGTGGGCTATCGAAGGATTTCCATCCATCTTTCCATGGTTATTCCCATAACTCCGCGTATACTCACGAGGTCGTGTTTGCTTGCAGCGTGCGAAGCTCCCTTCTTCCGTGCTTGGGTTGCTAAATTTGTCTGCATCGTGCTAGTTGAGCAGTGCCGAATTCGGCGCTGCCAATAGTGAGCTCAAGTGATGGGGACGCACATCGTCCGACCCCGACGTTTTCCTTCTATCTAGTCGCTAAACCAGTAGCAATGTATTCACCATCTTACATTTCAAAATATTTTACCTTGTTTCCCTATCTTCCTCTTCTAACCCGCCCGCCGCCGTTTCCTCAGGTCTCTGGAAGACTTCGGCAAACGTCACATTGATGAGAGATGCTGTTGTAAACCCTAACTAACTATTTGCTCCTGACAGTCACTGAGTGTGGACCGTTTATCGGAGCGCTAAATCCTTCAGTTGATGTAAGAAAGTGATCCACTGGATGTGGTTTTCGTCCGTTCAATTGGCTGCTCTTTATACGTCTCCCTGTTAATGTTTTTGTGGCAAAGTTGTTTCGCATTTCCGCATACCTGCCAAGCTTCCTCCCGTCCAGCCAGTTATTCACGAAAGTGGTCGAAGATGCTCGTACGGCATATCTGTGTCCACGTTCGTTGCCTTGTGCTTTGGACAATGCTTCTCACAGATTCTGTCACTGTTGACCTGTATTGGTTCCCAGGCCCATTCGACCCCATCCAGAGTTAGACCTCACTCTAAACCATGCACCCTCGTAACATTTTCACGACGTTTGTTTGCCATTCATTTGGGCACTGACTGATCCTATCCGTCAGTCTAAGCGTACTTCCACCCAAAGCTGTTGGCGATCACCCGTTAGACAACACCCGGGTTTTGCTTGGATTCTGTGAAGAATACATCCAGTCTGGAGCAGCGTTTCCCTCTGCTAACTTAATGGGTTTGAACGCATGTTTTGTTCTGCTCAACAGCGTAGTACAGCGGGATCTCGAAATATGACGGGTTTTGGCCGTTCTCAGACCCCTGTCAGTCGATTTAAGGCAAACCTAAGAGTCTGAACCTTTTACCTAAATCGCTCAAACGTTTTTTGAACTCCGGTGGAAAACTGGATACGAGCACGTAAAATTCATGGGCCCCAAGAAGAGTAAATCAGGTCTTGGGCTATCGAAGTATTTTCGGAATCCCTAGGAGTTGTGTGTTCTACCATGAATAGGTATCTTGAATGTTATACCAAGTAAAAAATGAGGCACTTTCCTTGCGGCGCATTTAGTTGAAGCATATGGTAAACCTGGGGTTTAGCTGAGTCTCCCGGCAAGACCAACTTGATTTACAAAAGGGTGTATTTATCAAGCTTCCGGGAACTTGTTGTTCAAGTAGAACATAAGGTTGACAAAAACGCGGGGACTACATTTGCCCGGTGAGTTCTAACAAAGGCGAAATCGGTCGTCAGTAGTCAGAGTTATCAGTAATCTCATGAGTAGCATTGTCCGTCAATGAAAAAACCCCGGTCCATTTTCTCTCCCGAATCCTGCAGGTAGGTAGTTTGCTGAACCCATCGGTGGTTTTCGTCGTTTGGTTGGCTCTATATCGCAACATCTATCCGATGTACGACGTAACTCTCCTTTCTTGTCATTTAATCCGTCGCATCTGAAAATAGTGTATACTTTGAGTATTAGGCGCGCATCATCGATTTCCTGATGCAGCTACTTCTCTAAAGATCCTTTATAAGTAAGCTGCTCTCACCATTCACCTGTATGGCTATTAGACCATTACTAGCTTAATGTTTGGGTCTCCCAACCCCTGGTGCGTTTTCTTCAGACGGTATCCCCTGGAGAATGGTCGTGTAACTTCTTCGGAGTATGAGGTTTATGGACTTGGTCTGGTCAACGTTCCCTCCTCTTGGCTACCAAGACAAACGGCGCAAATGAATTTTACTTTCTAGTTACCCTCATATAGTAGCCTTTGTACCGCATTTCCTACACATCATTCCCTTTTCTTTGAACCGCGTCTTTTGGTCATGGTTCTGCCATACTAAATAACGCTACGCTACCTTGGAGTTTTCCCGGTAGTGATCATGTAGATGTAGCCCGTCTCTCGTCATTGTTGATTCTTTCGAATCTATCTATCTATCTATCACCTTAGACCACCTTCTAGTCACCTTTCCCCGGTCCGTTCTCCCCCTCTTTGGCAATCGATATCGAACCAAAACCAATACCCCCCTCTTATTCACCTCGAGTTAGTTCACCGTGGTGGTCCACGCAGATTCAAGTGAGTTTTTGCCATACCAACTATGCCACAACAAAATGACAAAATTACGTAAGAAACACAGTATAGACCAAGCATTTTGTGCAGAAGGCACTCAGTCCGTTGGTCAACGGTTGTGACCTTTTCTGACAGGAGATTATTTCATTTTGAAGAGACCACCCCCCCCCCAGGATTTTCATTTTTGGTAGACCGTTGGAGTAAATTTTCGAAGAAAAGTCCCTTTCAGGTTGATCTCTGTAAGTAGTTCTACTGGAGCAGCAGGTCAGCGCTTAACCGAAATAAGAACCCCAAAACCACCTACTTTATCAAGATGCTGTAGTACTGTGTAGTGGCCACCATGAAAGAAAACCACTTAGATGAGTGGCCCATGTGGTTTTTGTCTAAAAGCGAACTCCCATGGGAAGCAACATTTACCGGTCAACCAAGTCAATATTACTATACATACCATGTTACCTGTTGATAATACAGTAGAGAATAAAGGCCACTGATATGACTCATCCATGTTAAGTCCACAAAACGAAGGCCTTCCTTTGACTACCACCTCGTTTTCATCCATAAAACTTGTTTTTGGAAGGGAAAGGTGGGGTGCCGCATCTGAAAAGCCAATGCCCAACGAAATCGTTCAGCTATGACATCCTATCAGTGCAAAACTGATTTGAGCTTATTGTCTTTCCTGTGTTTCAAAGGCTTTTTCGGCCAAACCTCCGAATAGGCAATATGGTGAAGTAAGAAACACCTGGAATGTTTGCGATTGATGTTGTTTATAGAGAGGGTTAGCTGTACTTTGATACATTTTTCCACAGGCTTCCTATTAGATCCCCCCACAGAAATGAAAGAATCTTTTGAAGGGATCATTTAGGTCCTCTTGCTTTAGCCATTCCGTAGATACAACAACGTCATTTGGATTGGCGGTATAGGATGCGAACTCCACACCTGCAGTGTTAACCGAAAAATACACTCTGGTTTAACAGAAAAGCGAGATAGCATTTCCGAATCTAGTTTTGTTTTATTCCCTCTGCCCCTTTTACGGCCAAATTTTGGTTTTGTTCTCCACAGTTTGATTTTCCCGCAAGGCGTGCTGTTTCTTGGTTTAACGGCACGTTTGGTTTTGCATGTCCGGCATGTCCGGCTCAGTTGACATGATAAAAGTCCCCTTCTGGTGTTTCGGTACATAGCAGCCACTTGCTGAAATCCTGACTTTCTTTACTCACAGGGTTATGACAAGTTGATAAATCGCTCAAGAACAGGGGTTGAAGAAAGTTTTAGGTTGCAATCTAGTCCTGTGAGTTCAACTTCCAGTGACGTCATCCAACTACATTCCCGTACCAACACAGGTGCGATGATCTCACACATGCAAGATAAGGCAGTTGTACACCCAGAGACAAACTAGGATAACATGGTGGTAGCTCAGGTTTCTTTTTGTGTTCAGCACGTAAATATGCGGGAGAAAACCAAGATAGTTAAGAACTAAGAGTCTGTCAGGAAGGTCAGATTCCTGAAAACAATCACAGAATGCCCGAAACCTACCAAAATCCTCAAACTCCACCAAAGTCGCAGTAGGAAATCCATCAAGCTTCCGAGCCAGAAAAGCCTTTGCCGATTGGGCGCTCAAGCAGTCAATCAGTTCAGCGATGGCTGACTATGATGAGTGTTCAGGCCTGTCATAGAAGCAACGGCCGACGATGATGAGTGTTCACCCAGTTCCGTTCAGAGAGCCTGGATCAAGGTCAAAAGTGCGCTTTAAATACCACGATGCTCCTCGTAATTTTCGCACTTGCTTGTTCGCAATAAAGCTGCCGTGTTCCTTGTTGGTGGGTCTTTTCCCGGAACTAAGGTGCTGGAGCGGGGACAGCAGTTACTTACAACAGTGTCATTGTTGCAATCTCACCCTCTTCGCTCCTGCGGACGGTCACCAAAAGCTGCTACGCCACTTCAATTCATGTCCGTGGTCAACCGAACGACCTCGGTGCATTCTGTAATCCCAATCAGCCTAGTAGCTATGCACAAATCCATGGTCCAACAGGTGTGGGAACAAGTGATTTGAAATGGCGCTGCTGTATCCACTATCGTTTACACCGGCATGGACGCGCCTGGAACGTCCAACTTGATGTTATGAGTAAAAACCCACGAAGACTTCAGCTGTTCGGAGGAAGAGAATATCTCAAACTTCACCAAAACGCATCTTGGTGTACTTGTTGTCACAAATAATTAATTAATTAAATAATAAAATAAATAATGATGAAGAAGTAACATGTAATAATCTTTCAGCTGTAACACCCGTTCGGTGCCTAGTTGTCATGCCACCCGAAGGAAGCACGAGGGCTGAGATACTGCCATGTTGCCCAACTCTAAACAGGAGCAGTCCAGATGCCAGGATTGGTTTCGAACCATGGAGCTTCCGGTCAGTATGTTCCAGCCTCAGTCACTGAACTGTCTTGAGCTCACCGCAACGAAAACGGCACCACAAATATGGGCAGATTTTGACAAGTACCCTCATTTACACACGAGTTTGCCTTTGACAGGATGATTATTCTGTGGTGAGAATTGACTGAAAATGGTAACTTAACCGCAAAATGATGACATAATCCGGGTTATTTCTCGTGTTCGTATGGTTGTTTATCCTTGTAATGTAGTGAGCACAACAACTAACAAACGAAGAAAAAAATTGTGAAAGGGTTGCAAACAGTCATTTGTTCTACTGTACAGTTCAGTATGGACACTGAAGTAATCGAAATCTTTTCAGAACTGACAAATTTTCAGACAAGCTGACAGCCTCAGTCCCCATAAACTCGCCGGTGCCGCTCCAGCGCTAGAAAAGTAAAGTCTAAGAGTTTGCCCGTCAAGCAAACCGCAGATGAGTCCAGCCAAAGGCTTCACACGCAATAGTCAACGCATTTGCCGCCCCAATCACGCTCTCTTAAGAGAAAAAACCGAAGAACCAGGTTTATTTATATAGAGCTTGTAGCCGTGGAATTGCATCAAGTTTTAGTAAGTGGGACTACCAAGTCCAGTCACACGGTGACAGCTGCAAATCTATGGCTTGACTGAGCAGGAAATCAGTTAGTTTTACAAAAAGTAACCGTGTGAAATTATCAGAGAAGCCATCGTCCAACGTGCTTTTCGTTAGATACGATGGCTTCGAGAATACTGTACCAGCCCGAGCTAGTCTTTCGCAAGTCCCCGCAAATGCCATGCAAGGCACAAATTTGTGAAGGCGATACACACACGGCTGACAGATGTTTAAATTTAATTATGCGTTCACATCACACCCCTATGAACAGTGTGCCCCCGGTCTTGGCGAAATTATTCGAATGAGTCCACTACAAGAGAGGGGAACACTAGACTCGAGCTCGTCAACAGTGCGTATCCATGACCGTGAAAAGGTTCAAACTGCGCGCTGTACGGTCACGTCTCTTACCTGGCTCACTGCGGTGTCGTTTGTAGCTAGTTCTGAGTAAGATTCGCATGACGTATATATGTGTCTCCTTTCCAGTTTTGATTATCGTACCCAAGTTACTTGACGCGTTGTATACGGTGTTACGTCATCACTAATTTCTGGCATATCATTAGTTAGTCGTATGTGTTTTTTTATTTCCGATGTTTGTTGTGAAGGCATATCCCCCATATGTAACATGCGCCGAGGTAACATGCGGTGTAGTGATTGATGCCACGCCCCACACCAAACCGCAGAAAGTCCCCAGCTATTAAAATCCATGTCGACTCCGCGCTTTTTAGGAAAAACCTTTGCGATCCTTTCGTTTCTATCCCGATTTTGATATAAAAATACCACATTTTCTGATGACCCAATAATTACCAATTTAGGCCCTTGCAAATTGACGGTCTAAAAGTCATTAAATGCAGTAAATGTTAGCTGCTTTATTGAATCGCATATACACTACTATTATATTTGGGAGTAGTTCGTTTGTTCGGTTCAGCCAGAAAGGGCAAGCTGAGCTGACCAATCAGATAAAGCTACTTCGCCGGTAGTGTGTGGAGGATTTTATTGGATAGGTTGAGGAGTTAGCATTAAGCGGGTGAACTCCGTAACTCAGAAGACACTATCGTTTTAAGCAAGGCAGCCCCGATCTGACACGTTCCGGAACTTCCAGTTCAAATTATAACTCAATATTAGTGAAAGGAGGAAAGCCCTTCGCCGCGGAGTCGTTTTTTAGAAAACACATCCTCACGTGTCTTCTTGAACTTTCGTGGATATTCATTGACTATCACGCAATTGTAAACGAACGTTGCAAAGCAGTTCCATCAGTTCTCTAATAAACCCCACCTTCCATTAGACGCGAGGCGGAGTTACGAGAAAACCACATAATACTCGCATGTCTTATCAATAGTATCCGCCTTTAAGTTAGTAGCCACACCAGAACGCCGTAATTAAGATTGCCTGATGTTGAGTGACGACGGTAATCTGTGTGAACATGGAGCCGTATAATACAAATAACGTCACCGCAATGAGTTCTGGTGAGCATTAATGGGCAAATGAGACGAGATTAAGCGAACGGTCAATACTGTGGTTTCTAATTCATCGAATGACTGTTAATTCCACTTGTTAGGACAATAGGCTATGCGTCGTGGAACATCAAACTGGGCAGACGAAGTGCCAGTAACCCTGTTGTTTTCACGGGGTTGCCCTACGAAGTGGAGCAGAGGTTGACATGGGGGTCCAACAGCAAAACTTGTCTTACATATGCAGGTTGGGTTTTCGCGGTTGATTGTTTGCCATCGGCGGTTCCTGAGGGCAGTCGTGTGCTTCGCTGATCAAAACAGCAATCGGCTAATCATCGTCATGATCATCATTAGTATTCAACACTGGTGCTTTGCTGCCGTGCGACCATGATTCATTTGGAACGCTCATTGTGAAGAAAGGAAGAAACCCACTGCTATCCAGAAGGCCTGTCAGAATATTGCGCAAAGCTAAATAGTCCAGGCTTTACCATACATGTTGCGTCTCTTTCAAATGTTTCATTTGTTTCGAAACATGTAGACGTATCGCATCTCAAAGGTTCTAACCTGCATGAGCGGCTGTTCTCCAAGCCCCTACCGAATTCTAGGTTCTCTCATGAGTAGAAATGAAAGTCGTAGTGTTTAAACTTACCCGAGGTCTGTCTCAAAACCAAAATGCCGAGCCACATCACCACCATCGACAGCATTACATCAGTGTTCAACACTAGTGCTTTGCTGCCGTACAACCATGATTTATTTGAAAGCCTTATTGTGAAGAAAAGAATAAAGGTGGACATGGAAGGGGCTTAGTGCTATCTTACTACAATCATTCTGAGGTGCCTACCCCTCCAGACACCCATTCAGGAAATCTGGACAGGATGTGGCAACAAGAACGCCAATGACATCGGTTGGCAGCCAGCATCTCCAACCGGGCCCAGTGGGGTGACGCACGGTTCCCAACCTGGAAGGCAGGTTACACCGACAGCATTCACACCTTTCGCAACTTCTTTTATACCCCACTTCCAGGTCAAACGTTGGCCACTTTATCACCACTTTGAAGTAGACATCTACAACAGCACTGTTTTTGGCAAATAATGGTGTGTCATGCGCAATAAATGGCGTAAACAACGCAGCTTCTGGTGCTGGACACATTCTTTAGTGGAAGTCCCATTGCACAAACGGAAACTCGCTTTCTAGTTGTTTTGTTGCGGATTCTCCTACACCAACCCAAACGCCCTATGGTTCTCAGACAGCGATTGTCGAACACCTGAAGACGTCTCTGTTCCGCTGCTCGAACAGGCCAAGTCTCACAGCCATACAACAAGACAGCCCGCACTGTAGCTTGATACACACGTTCCTTGAGATTCAGGGATACACCACCTTGATGCCATAGGTGTCTCAAATTAGCAAACGCAACCCCAGCCTAGCAGATCCGTGCATTGACCCCATCTATCACACTACAAACGGAACTAGTACAACTTCTAAGATACGTAAAGAGCATCACAACATTGAGTTTCTCTCTCTGGATTGTAAGTGGCGTGTTCAGTGACTCCATGTCCAGGAGCATGACCTTACACTTTGTGGGTACAAAGTGCAAAACAAACGAAGGAATGACTGGTCGGTTCATCCAAATCACCTGCGCCTTTTCCTCCTCTTCGAAGAAGACAACGACGTTGTCCGCACTTGCGATGTCGTCTACAATGTAGTACACATAAATTAATCCCTCATTTCCTCTTAATTTCAGACCATGAAGCAGAAAGAACCCCCAGTCAGAAATGGACAAACACGCATGAAAGCAGAGGCAAATGATGTCCGTGAAATATCTCCCACGCCAGCAACATGAATTCCTGTTTTTGTTCGCGTTATGACATCTCAGATTGCTCCACACGATCCATGTGGTATATACAGCCTTGTTAGTCAAGCTTCGCTGCGGAAGCCTCATTAAGATAGCTTTACACGTCGACGCGGAGTGTGCATGAGAATTTTCATGAGGAGTATCAAATCCTTTGGCATGCTGTGTTGCAGGTGCATCATGTCAATGTGGAAAATACATACTTGGTCCTTATTGCAGATGGATCCCTTCGTGGGCAATATTGTACGGCAGTGGATCATCAGTGCCGGTACTGTTGTTGCTGTCTCTGTTGATGATGTTGATGACGATTACGGGCAGGTTTTACAAACGCTCACATAATAATGAGACGTAGATGGAACAGTAAGCTATTCGTGCACGACTAAATTTACTGAGCAGTCCGCGCCTAATGACTTGTAGGACATTTGTGAGATGGTTTGTGCATTAAGGACAAATGGTAAGCAACTCCAGATTTCTGTGAATGAATGGACATAACTCACGCTTAAGGCTAAACTGGGTAGGTTCTTCGGCAGTGAGGACGAATTCGGACAGTCTTACGAAACCATGCAGATTCACATAAATTTTTTCAGTTGTGTTTGGCGTTTCAGATGTACTATGTCAGCCAGTAAAGTTTTATTTAGGATTCATCTCTTACCTTTGTACCACGTTCGTATGTTACCAGTTTTCTGAGCGACAGATTTCATGTACGGTCCTCTGATAAAACACTGCTTGCTAGCTGTCAGATAGAGTGGTGATGAATCTTGGAATAAGCTCAGTACGGAAAGAGTTAATCAGAAAGTTTTCACCTCTCTAACATCCAGAGGGCCAATTAAAATCTATCACTTGTGATAGGTTGCATTTTTGCCCACTGCTTCTTGTGTTTCGGGTTTGTACAAATCAATACTTTTTTCACTGTTCCAATAGTACCATTACATTTTAAAAAAACTCCCTTTCCGACGCTGTATGAATATCCTTTACTGGATCTGGTGGGCTTACCTGCAGTACAGGAGCCCCATGAAGTGTAATGGCGCCCATTCAAACTAAGACTACATACCAAAAGCAAGCAACTGGTGATCAGTAAGCAATTTCAAAGGGCAATCATCAGTAGGCACTTTTGACAACTAACCTGTATACACCACCCAGATGTGCCCATGTTGGCCTAAGGCATTAAGGGTTCTAGTCATTTCGGATACCGGTGATTCACTCATGGTGAATCATTGCATTGCACATTGCAGGCACTTCTCCATTAATGGTGTTTCAATAAAGTGCCCTTGGTGTGTGTGGGTGTGTGTGTGTGCGGTTGTTACTGTGCTATCAGATGCCGTGCTGTTTAGTTTTTGTTTCCTTTCGTTGCTTTTTCCATCGCAAAGTCTCTCATTCAGGCTCCTTGACCTGAAAAGATTCCTTGTTTGTATTGAGTCTCCTTTTTCTGTCATTATTGGACTACATAGCTTCCCCCTGTCTTATCCCCCTTACGTAGTATTTTGTATTCCCGCCCGTTTGCAGTTTATGCCACATTTGACGTTTGTTTCGATTTGTTATCTTTGGTACGCGAATAAACTTAGTTTGCCGACTGTTTTATGACAGTAGCATCGACTTGGTGATTAAAAAAACAGTTTGACTGTGTCTTAACCCAAGGCTTCCTCCAAGGCCAGAAGCACTATCGGGAATAAAATTTATTGGTGAATAGGCAAGATGAGTGGGTAAATTCCCCCTCTTCTGCTTGTACTCATGTAGTTTTTTAGACAGTATCTGATAGCTATAAAGCGATTGGTTTGTTCGGACGTGATGTTCGCTTAGCATGATTGGTCACCTGAAAATATGGCGTGCGTAGGTGTCTCACACCCTTCCATCTGGTTGGTCCGCTGGGCGCCTACAAACCGACTGTTCTGTCCCTCCGTTATAATTGGGCCGTTTACATTTCGACTTTTGGCCTGAATTTGATTTACTTGACTGGTTTGGTTCAGCGGGCTACCATTTTCAGGAAATCCTATTCTTCGATCAGACTAATGATTACGAATGCTCCCAACCGACTAAGAAGAAGAGGGAAAGTCCCGAACGAACAGAAATAAACATGCCCGGACGCATAGTATAGCTCAGTGGAGCTATTAGTTGAGGGGTAAAACCTGCAGTTGGAAGGAAGAAAACCACACTAGAGCACAATTTCTGCAGAATAGTCTAGCCAACTGAGCACACCAACAACGAAGCATGGATCAGAAAACTCTCCAGAAGACAGCCCACGGCAGCAGAGGTTAACATGCTTATCAAAGAGCCTAATTTTAATTTTAGGTATCTGGATATCCAGTCTCAAAGCGCCCTTCAAATCCAGCGGCCTCAACAAACAGTACGCTAAAACTTTGTCTCAGTTATCACGCCTCAAAGAAAAGGTCATGTCGTTGTGTTGCCAGCTGGCAGCGGAAGAATTAAAGTCACTCTGGACAAGTTGACCAACGCTCTACTCAGTGATACAACCACTCACCGCCGTTTTCGGAACGGCCAAACCGCGAAACCCACGAACAAGATAAATAAAACCCTGGAGAGGCTCAAAGATGTTCGCAAAATCACAGAGGAAGAGTATCGGGGAATGGAGGCCATCGACTAAGAATTAGTCCAATTCGACGTACTTCCAAAGTTCCACAAAGAAACAGTACCACTACGTCTAATCATCTCACTGGAACACCCACATACAACATTTCGAGAAGCGGCTAAAGCATTTCCCCGGCTGGTCTAAATATTTAACCAACATCGCAGGACAATTCCTGGACAGGACAAGAAACATGCAAGCCAAAGAAGACAAAATAATTGTGTCCGTCTGAACTGAACAGATAAGGAAATCGACGTTAGTTTAATCATAAAGAGATAAAACACCTTCGCAGCTGTTTGGCAGCACAGAGGATTCCGAAGGGTTCGAACAAATAGCGTGTACTGAAACAGAAGCAAGGCGAGTGAGGTACAAACTTGTCCAACTTCACCAAAAAAGGACGTGAAGCAGGCTACCCCTAGTGCTAGTGGCAGCTCAGCTGGTGCACCTGAAACGCATTTGGTTGTATGGTAAACTGCGGCCCTGTTTTCGATTAGACTAATGCGCAAATTTTCGGCTATGATGCAAAGCGTGACCCCATCGACTGGATAAACAAACGGAGTAGATTGTTTTGACTGCAAAAATTTGTGCACTACAATATGCAACTAATTCATATGAAAAGTCAAAAGTTCAGATTCTGATGAACAGGTAGCTACTAGTGTAAGGAGGGAAACCCTTCGCTGCGGAGTTGTTTATTAGAAAAACGCCAACTAAACAGTTACAGACTATTGGACAGGAAGGTAAACTCGCATTTGCACGTTGTTTTTAAAAAAGGAATATCCATCTTCTTCTCGAACGCGTCTTCTTGAACTCTCCTGGATATTCATTGACTATCGCACAATTGCAAGCGAAAACTGCAAAGTAGTTCCACAAATTCCGTAATAAATCCCACCTTCCATTGGATCAAGGTGAAGTTACGAGAACACACA
>SJOL01009752.1:195982-214106 GCA_004794785.1 Opisthorchis felineus
AATCACAGGGGAGTAACAGGTCTGTCGAACTAAACCGGATGCAAAGAAGGGGGCCATTTGAGCAACTCAGATTCCAGGCCAGCCATTCTAGTTCCTTCGGAACCATCTCGCAACCAAAAAACACATAAGAGTTATCAGATGTTGCCCATAATCCATATAAGCGCAGGAAGAAGAGTAGATATTTGTACACGCAACCTCACGCTAATTGCGTCTCCTTTTTTTGGTGGTGAAACGTTGGCAATTTAGCCGTTTGCTTTGACAAACAGACCAACTTTTAAGCAGCGATCCTGGGCTATTTATATTCCGTGGCTTCGCCATGTTTGACTTCCTCCACAGACCTAAGTTGTGCGCGGCTTGTTATTTGTACTGTCGGATTCGCTTAATCCGCTAGCGGTTTTCCACCACATGTTCTCCTCATAAACTGCCCCCGGTTCTATCTGTCATTTAGGTCTTGCAGTTCTTTCTTCATTCTCCCGTTTCGATGGATGCTTGAGTATACTTTTTCCCATATATGTATAGGCCAGTACACTGTCTGGCCTAGTCGGTATTCTGAAATCCGCCGTTTATTTTACCTTTCCTGCATGTCAATGTGGGGGCGACATGTGACAGGTTGCTTTTTTGCTTTAAAAACGTTGTAAAATCTTTGTATGGCTCAACTATGGCCACTATGCAACAAATAGCTTACCCAAACACAAATATGGAAGGACTAGTATAATGTAGCACGTCAACCTACTGAATTCTAGCAAGCCATATTTCATGGACCCAGTATCTGAACGCACCACTCGACTTCTGCCATCAAGCGGTCGTTGTGAACATAAATATTTTTCTCAACAGAATAATGGTGCCCAGCAGGCGAATCATTATCTAATCGGGAAACGTCTCTCCCAACTTCAGTAGCACTGGCGACGGGAACTGTCATTGGGACTTCCTTTCTACCCACATCAATGACACCATCAAAGTTCACGTGCATACTGTAAGCAGGAATAAGCAGGGATAAAATTTGACTCCACGAAGATTGCGGTGCTTAAGTTAGATGTCACAATGCTCGGACCCTGTGCCCATTAGTTGTCAGCAGCGACATACATCTCTTTACCTGCCAAAGCTAGCCAAACTGAGGTCGAACAGAAGACCTTCCTGAGTACGTTCCTCCTATCGCTTGCAAACACGCTGCTTCATCAATCAAACTTTTTACCACATCGCAAAATCTTTATCATACTGACGTGGCGTGCCCCAACTCTTGGAGATAGGGCATAACTGGGCTGGTCCTTAATGGGCCCAACTAACTGGCTAGTTCCCGAACCCTGAACCCCGGCGCGCCCAAAGTAACAAAGAATACGGCTGCCATGCCAGTCCCCAATGGCCTTGGTGAGGCTCCTCAATGGCCATGCTTATAGTTGCTGACATCCAAAACTTCACTGAAGCCATTCATTCGGGCATTTAGGGATGATCCATGTGGCTGCTCAGTATTCACAAATTGGAATTGAATTCTCAAAAACTACGACATTTTCAAGGTTACCACGTCATAGTTAAGAATGTTTGTCTGATGAATTGTTCTGCAAATTATCTGCATCGGTAGTTTGTTTAAGTGAGCGAATCTTCAAGGTCATCAACCGCCACTGACTGTAAAAATGGTGCCTGATGTAACAGGATATCGCGAGTTGCGATAAAACGTGAATGGACAAAAGTTGCAAGTGGTTCTGCTGCTGAAATAATTAGGTGAGCACTCTAGAAGCTACATTGTGCTTGTGGACGCAAAATATGTGGAAGTGCCACTCTTGTAAATAATTTTGTTATTTATATCCGCTTGACTGGAAGACTATCAAATTAAGTGTTTTGGGACCTCGATGATAGCTATTCTGAGTTATCATCGCGGTAGATACATCCATTATTTTTGGATAATTCGTGCGAAGTTGGAAGAACGTAAGGCTTTCAGATGTTGATAACCCGTGCATTTACGCCAAGTTTGGTGGTAAACTTTGGTAGAGTTCTAGAGTGTAACTGGCTAAACATGCTAGGACGATCATGTCGTCTATCATAGTGGACAGCTGAACGAATCTAGCTGGCGCACACGACTAACGTACGGCTGAAAGTCCGTGATTCCTGACCAACTAGCCACAGGGAACCTGCGTCGATCGTAGCGGAGAGCTGAACAAACCAATCCAACCGACACAACTAGCATGTAGCTAGGGGTCTAGGATGCCTAATCAGCTAACCGATGCGCGCCCATCCATCTTTACCGGGAAAAATCGAGGGTCCAAGTTGTACAACATGGAAAGTTGAATTTTATTGGTCTTTTTGGTTAGTACATATGTCCTGCCGGGCAGTGTATGGCCATTTTTTGCGCAGTGTTCATTGAGCTATGGAGGTCCTAAAATGAGGGGAAGATATAAGTTAGGTTATCAAAATATCACCATAAGGAAGGCGGCTGACAAACTCGGAGCAATGCTTACTTTATAAAGGGAACACTTGAGTAGTGACAATCTCGTGGAGGCTTGTTTACGCAACACCATTTTCAACGGCTGACTCGCACAGCGCGATTTTTTGGCTTCGGTGCCTACTGATTAGAGGGCCTCAAGAAATACGGGACTTACATAAAATGCACGTGGTCTCATTAACAGACGAACAGTCCGGAGCCGATGGGCCTTGTGTGAGTCACACAAAAGTTTCGTCGTTTCTTCACTCTAGCTAACAATCTGCGGCGTTAGTCCTGATGTTAAACCATTAACTCAAGCCTGTCGATTAGCCCCTCCCCTTCGCCAAAAATACGGACGTTCACAAACAAACACACTCTGCTTGAAATCTGTGCCTTGGTCCGATTCGACGTCAAAAGATGCCCTCTTTGCGGACAGGTTAGCAAACACACCTTGCGTTTTCTGGACGGGCAGGGGAGCTAGGTACCAGAAGTCAATTAATCATCTGAGGACTCAACTTTATGACAAGTCTGAGAAGCATCTCCCTACAGCGGGTAAGGTTTACCATCACAACAGTCGACGTGATACGATGCGCGATCCGTTGAACACCAACGGTCACTGGTACTAGTTGGCCGGTCACAAAGCACACAAAAGCTCAAATCTGTGTCCCTAGACCGCCACCTGGGTCGAGGTCCAGTATCCTCAACCACCGATGAGAGGTCGTCAGTTAAAGACGCCAAGCCTTGGCGCAGCAATACTTGCCCCCTGAACAATCAACTGCTTGATGACGGCTTTAAGCCCCCTGAACTTCAACCCCTGAGGCTTATCAACCACTTGGTTTAGCTGTTTACGCAGGCCGTCGAAAGATGTCGGCAGTGGCTTGGGAACAAGCGTAAGGGGAAGGTCGTAATCCAACAGCCTCTCTTGTTGGATGGGGAAGCAATCTAAGAAAACCCATGATGAATGTTTCTTAGTGCTTGAAACTGACTGGTCTCTAAATACAGAGAACAAATAAATGCGGAGGAGCCACATCACCCGGTAAAAGGGGCATGTGCATTCTTGACGTCGGACCGAGGGGCTTAACCCGAAACTAGTTGCCTTTGCAAGCAAAATGGCGCGTTCTAGAACACACATGGACCCGGCGTCTGTTATGCTGTCACGTTACATTAAATGCCTGGCCGTCCTGTGAGGACAGACATCAATAGCAAAATCCTTACTGAAGCCGTCAACTCGCGGGATGCTTCTTTTTTAACCTCAAATGGGGCAAACTTCTGCGAGGACCGTGTACCCAATGGCTCCTTTGGAAGGACACAAAAAAAGAAATTCGCAACCATCCGGCCCACTTCACCAGATTATGGACCCTTCCTTTGCAATTTAATTGCTCCGTTCCTTTTTACTTGAAAATCTCTAAACCAGTAACCATGATGTAATAAATACAACAGTAGTATAACATTAGCGTATGCCGTGACGGTATGGCAGCAATACAGTCGCCTGGTGGATCAAATCTTTGGATTTTATCACAGTGTAATCTCGTCGGCCATAATAGCGCTTATATAGTGAGCCAAGAGAACCGGCCTGAATTTCTGACTGAGGCTTGAGATGTGCTGGGCGCTTTAAACGACCCACGGTGGGGGATATATCTGTGGGAGTGGGCAGCGTGTTTTCGATTGATGCAAACTGTCGATATGCGAGCCTACTTAATATATGTAGCTTCGTAATAAAGACATCTCTGTATAGTCTATTGAGGGACTGAATTAAACTCTATTTTTCGACCGGCTTTTCAGTGCTAGTTCGACATCTCATCATTAAAGCATTTCTTACTCACAAGAAAATCGAAGACAGTGCCGATCTTGAGTTGCGTTAGTGCGGGGTGTAGCTTAGAGGAGGCGCACTGGCCAAACCTGGTGGTGCTGCATTTGCACTCCCGTTTAATGTTTGCCTCGGAAAAGTGATCAGCTGCAAAGTGCATCATCAAAACCGGAGTTTTTCTGCGTTGCAAATCTTTGCGCAAGGTGCTAAACGGGTGAAAATTCAAATACTGGACGCTAGAAAACTAATGATCTACCCGAATACTTACCAGTCAGCACACAAACCTTATACTGCTATGCGGTCCAGCGCAGTAGTTGTGACTCTGGTAGAATCTAACATGAGAAAACGCTCAAAGTCATGCGTTTTAATTTAGCAAGCACCATCGGTAGCACCTACCAAATGCACCATCATTATGTTGCATTTTCTTAGCGTGTTGCTAGCCTTAGCAAGCAGATGGAACGAGAGCCCTCCGTTTGCAATGCGAGTACCAAGCTCTAAGTGTAGCTATAAAAACCTCAAGGCCATCAGATGTATTCATTGACAAGACCACCACAACAACAACTTCTCAGCACCTTAATAGAGATTGGACGCTCTGTCCTCGGGCACGTGTCAGCGGGCCAAGTCGCCCCTAGTTGTCAGGTCATCGGTCCTGCCGTCGTCAGTCCTGCCTGTCCATACACACTCGCTGACGCATATGTGTGATGTGCGGCCTAATTCTCTAGTAACTCATGTGTGGATCCTCTCAATTTTTATCCGAACGTGCCAAGCCTGCTGCTTAGTCATGTGTCGCACTTGGGTTTACCAAACTACTCATTCCATGTATACAAGCAGCAAGTACGACGACCTGCTTCGATGGATGAATGAGTAAAATTGCATCGTGGCGAGCTGTTGCATGGTACCACTTGATTCCCAAGTTAACATAAGTATAATAGAACCCTTTCACTTACCGACACTGTCAAAGTCTTCGACTTTGGTGACTCAGATTACCCCTTAAATCTCTGCTAAAGAAATTTTATTTTTGGGTTCACCGGCAAACAGCCCCACAGGGAGCCTAGTGGTTTGCGTTAGGCTCCCTCTCCGAACTTTTTATAACCGTTAAAGACCGCAAACAAGGTTTCTCCTTGCAGCCCACAACCGATATGTTCCTTTTCTCCGGGATCATCACCTAGGCGCTTTTCCCCATATATCTGGCTTGAGACCAAATTGGACGGAATATGCCAATCAATCCCAATTACAAACTAATATGGCTTTACAAGAGGATAATCCTAAACCAAATTTTCAGCCAAACATAGCCGGGACGTTTGCCAGTGAATACACGTGAGACATGTCACACAATTTGTGTTTATGCAGAACTCCGAGATGGCGCCTACCAGGTGGGCGGTACGTTCAAAATTGGTTTGGATTTTTTGCTCATGTGAATCTGTTAAAGAATTCGTTTGCTTTTTAATCTATTTGCAGAATTAACATGTAATTTTGTTGAATTTTTCACTCTAACACAGCCTGTGCGTGAAGACCTCTGCCAGATTGCACTCCAGTTCTACGGCCCACCCACTTTCAGTCGTGTGCCAAATAATTGCACGTTGCTCTCCTCTGCAGCTATCGGTGGACCACAACAGATGTGGACGGTGTGGACGTCCATCAAATGTAAGAAGTAGAATGCAACTGCTCACTTGCCAGCCCAGTGAAAAGTTTAAATATAAGGGTTTGCAGGATGACCGGATGAGCCAATCCTCTGACTCTCCTGGCCCGTTTGCGCGAACTGCCTCATACCTATGGGTGCGATGGAGTAAACAACCAACACAACAGCAGTCAAAAACTAGACGAAATCTGCACTTCTGAGTGGGAAAGATCAGTGCAAATGTTTCATCTTAATCGTGATGCTAAAGAAGAAGCTCGTAATTCTTCTAAAGCTCTGGAAGACACAAACACAATGAACAAAGTGGCCTGAACGAAAGACGATGACGAGCTTTCCTCCCTGAAAGAATACCTAGCGCTTTCCATTCTGGGTTCGTTGGCCGCAAAGAGGGCTATCCTCTTTAATGACGCCATCAGGACCGACACGGCGTCTCTATCGGGCAGACGCATGAGGAGGAGCAGGCTGCTTAACTTGTGCTCGTTTTAAGAATAATCACTTCAACAAAACTAGCACAGTCGCTACTTGGTATTGTCACCGCAAAGCCTGAATACGAATCGCTTCACGCGGAACGGTTACGCGGAAATCGATGCAAGAAAACAGTTGGGATTTGGTCACCCCCTCCTCCCCAACTGCCATACGGATGACCTTACAGCGGGCTGTTAGCATTCAGTGGGCCAACCAAAGGTCAACGGTACATCCGCGGAGCACCCCACGAAGGCCCGAAACAAGCTTTCGCTTGGTGACAGATCAACCAACCCCAAACTTATGACCAGCCCGATGATAGTTATGGACCACTGTGCTCTTGCAAGCACGCCGACACAACCGACCGGGACTCCAAATTCCAGCTTCTACTCAACAACCGCGGACTCCTCGACCACCAATGACATGACCCTCATGGTGAAGAAGCCTTGCATGGACGCAACGTCCAAAGTGCGTGAAATTATCATCGCTTCTTTCCTTGGTAAACGACAAAGTCACAGTGATTGTCTCCACACCCATTTCACAAGCTCTGAGATGGAGTGATTCAGCGTTAGGGAGACAAGGGGCAAAGTCTACCGACAAATCAACTATAAGCATCAACTTAGACGTCGGGGACTGCTGTGAAATCCCCGATACCGCTGAAAATACAAAACAGCCCGCTTCCGCTAAACTCCGTCAAGAGTGGCCTGTCCGATTGTGGACAAGGTCGTTACTTATGAGCTCAAAAGCCAAAACCACAAACCTGGCAGCAATTTACCGGAAGTTCCTACGCACACAGAGCCGGACACGCTGATGGCTAACGACGTGAGAGTCCATTAAAACACAAACGGGAAGCAACTGCCGTCAAATGAGCCACAAAAACTCCGCCAAATGGGAAAGCTGCCGGCTAGATACATTCGCATTTCTGTGCAAAAATGAATCTCTTTGGAGTGTCACCAATAGGGATACCCCTTGGTGGTGCCATCTAAAGCGCAAGCGACCCAACAGGGCCTCAAAGCGACACATTGCTGGTCGAACCGCGCGAAAAAGCTCAGGAAAAATGCACATATGTTCACCGCAAATCCTTGAACAACAATTCCAGCTGTCCAAAAGGTTGTAGTGCACAAGCTACAAGTAGCGGCCACCGAAATTTTCAACCACGAGGCAAAAACTGCGTCCCTTGAAGGCAAAAGGCCGCTCAACCGGGCTCTCAGGGGGGGACTCCCTGCACACGAAGAGCAGGTTCCGGAAGCACCAAGGTAGGAGACCGACATTTATGCCACATGAGCTTTTTCGGAGCCTTGGACTGGAACACGGCGCACAGATAATAACTCTGCTAACCTTGCCGGCAGCATACCTCTCGGCCATACACCTTCGAACGCAGCAGAAAGGTGCTTGTCCACAGACCGTCTCAGTCCCTTCTGCAAAATTTGCGATATTAAACAATCATCTTGCAATAACCAGCCGCCCATAAAAGTCTCACCCACACCAGATGTATCTGACGCGGAGATCTCGATAGACGGCTACTTCATTTTCCGGGCTGACTCGAAATGCGGGGGGCAGGTATAATTGCTTTATACATACATGCGGCTTTGCCTGTTCCGATTATCCTCTCTGACACCGCTCCTACACTGTCTTGTGATGCACTGTGGATTCCGATCCTGTTGCTTGGGACAGATTCGCTTCTCTTCTGCGTAGTCTACCGTTGCACCTCGAGCCCACCGGAAGTTGACCCTTTCCTCGTACAAGCCCTTGAGCAACTCTACTTCAGCTACTACTTCACATCTCTTGTCGCTGGATGATTTTATCGCCCCCAAGTCCTCCTGGACAGAGCTCCAGTGCATTGGGTCCAGTGGACATTTTGCATCGGCGCTGACCAAAGTTGTTCAACACGAAGCTTGGACTCAATGTGCCGTCGAACTCACTAGATACCGAGCAGGCTATTCACCATCCCTGCTGGATTTGGTTGTCACCAACTAAAGGCACTTCAAGAGTTGATTGCAGCTTCACTGGGACATGGTGACCACTGTGGGCCGGCCTTTGATTTCATCTGCTACTGGGACAGAAATCCGGAATCTCCAACGTGGATTCGAAACTTCTGCAGACTTCCCAGAAATGTGTAGCTTCCTCGATAAATTTAATCTGGGACCAGGTTCGATGGAAGAGGTTTACAGAACCACTGTTCAGAAAATTCAGGAGGCCGCCGTGATGTTCGTCACAAAAAACGGCGTGCAGTTGGGTTGACCAATACTACCTAAAAGGACTCGGCATCTTCCGGAAAAGAAGTCCCGACTGTTTTGCAAAAGATAACTACGGGTGACACGGAAGGTAATCCAGCATGTTGCAAACTGCGAAACCGCTGTAAATAAAAAATCCGTCAACGGAACACACAAAAGCAAGTCACTATACTAGACCTTACCTGGAAAAAAACATAAGTTTTATTTTGGTACATGAGACACCGCCTAAGAAATGCGCCAACCACCTTCTCATTGAGAGGCAGAAACAGAAAACTCACGGGTTATCTAACGATAGTACCTGAAGTCTACAGAGAACAATATGCAGGCCTGTATTCTGCCCCAGTGACCTCGGCACATCCAATCTTGTCCAGATATGACTACAAACAGCCTCTAAGTAAATTGGTCTCCACGGCGGACAACATTCGGCAACTCCTGCACAAGACAAACCCTCTCAGCTTATTAAGGCTAGTCGCGGTACATCCAGGGATCCCGAAGAAGACGGTGCTCACACTGGCAAAGCATTTTTACCTGGTGCTTCGTCAGTCGCCCGACGAAAGCAACCTTCTATTTGCTTCAAAGGAAGCGATTTTCACCTCGATCTACAAATATGGCAGCTGCTGATCGCCCAACGGCTACACGCTTATTAGCCTCGCTAGCATATTGTGCTGAATGATGAAACGCATCCTGACTCGGGTTATTTTAGGTCACCTCAGGACCGAAAAGATGGTATTTCCAGTTCAACGTGGATGCCTAGTGGACCGTTCTTGTGCGGTGTGGCCGAGATTCCTTATCATCCGAGTTATGTTCACACTAACACAACCTAGACTTAGTGAATGACGATCCGCCTCTTGCGACCGCGGCTCTCGCGTACAGCTTAATTGACCTAGTGTGAATTAAAACTTCTGCTCAGAAAATATAGCGAACAAAAATTACTCCTTTGGTCCGTTGTCGCCAAATATCAATCCGATCCCCAAAACGCCACAATCTTGGTCGAAGGTGAAATGCGCTTAGCATACTCAGTGATTTATCGTGCCCCCTAGTCACAAACAACCCTGTGATTAATCGATATCCTGGGTCCGTGATCAGGAGTGCTCTTGGCAGCTCAAGTTAATTTCGGTAAAGTTTTGGTAATAACATAATGGATGCAAGAAATATCTTCCAGGAACTACGTATTCTATGTAAAATTCGGGCTTCACCTGGAAGCGTCGGATGGTGAAATTTGGTAAGACAGAAAGGCAAGGTGTCTCGGCACCCACATGATACGTATTGGGCTCATGGCTCACAAAAACTTCAGACTCATACGTGAACTAGATCGTGGTATCTTTGTCAGCGTGTTCACCCAAGGCTAGCAGTTCCAATAATAACCTACTATTTGAAACCCCCTTTGGACATAAAGCGATCCCGAAGGCGAAGACCGTAGAATTTGGAGGGGAATTATCCTGGGCTTCAATGGTAATACACTTTCAGGAAATGCTACACATGGTACACCGTTTCCAATTTTTTAAAAGTCCGAAATAAAATAATATCTTTGTGGTTCTATCAAATAACATACGGAGATTGCGGTAGCAGTATCGACAATTTCACTGGATTGAGTCGTGTTGGACGTCCCATCGAATGTAACTGACTTCAAAATACTACCTTCGTCGTGTTTAAATGATAGTGAGACTGCAATATTCGGTTTGGCTTTGACCTCTGGTTTACCCATTGGCAAATTTCTCCCAAGCTGTTCTACTCGAGCGCAGACCTTATTGAATCGTTAAACCTTAACTACGGTTGCAAAGAATCACTGAGTCGGTGAACTTCGAAAACAAGGTAACAAACGCCAAGGACACTTTATTTCAGTAACAGCAAGCCACTAGCTGCACGACGTCAAGTACATATAATATGGTCACTCAGAAACAAGAATAGAACATTACCTTCTGTGCATTCTGCGGGGAGCTTATGTGTTCATTCAAAGGTTTATAGAGCCCCAGAGACTCATTTAGATGCCCTGAAACCCCCCTAGGGTGAAACGATATTACCACCTGAGTCTAAAGTAGAAGTTCCCGAATAAGTAAAATATACAATTTGCCATTATTTTTACCGCCGCGCCCTGTCTGCCAATGCGACCTTCATGTACGTACCCGCCGGACACCTACTCCCTTACTCTATTTTATGAGCAAGATTCCTCCAACAACACAGGACTGCATTTTTATAAGAGGATGAAAAGGACCGGTAGGAATTATTAGGATTGCCATAACCAAAACAGCAGGTACTACGGTTTTTCTGCTGGCAAAGGCGCTTCAGCTAGACTTCAGTAACGGGCAGCGCCTAAGCAATTGGAACCGATGACACATAATGCCACTCTGAGATCGGCGCCAGCTCCCAACGAAACGAATATAGCGCAGTGCGTTAAATTGCATCCAGGATTGGGGACAACTAAGGAAATACGGGTGGACTAGTTAGTGGGATGTGTTTCGAAAACATTACTGCCGACGAATGAGCAAACTGAAATCTTGTGAAAATACAACATGGAGCGGTTCAAAAGGGTGCATGCTGTGAAACCGGAAACGCCGCAAGTACTTAAAGTTGTAGACGTGAGACGTTTGATAAATCTCCTCGGAAAGTGCCATGTATCGTAGTTTGGCGCCTATGGCCGATGCATGCCAAAATCCTAAGGTATTCAACTTTTTTATTGGTTCACATAATTTTTGGTGACAGATAGCACATTGATACTGGACCACAAAGTATAGCTTTCAAATTATGTAGGTAAATAAAAATCTCCTTGGATGATAGTGTACTGCGCCTAAAAACTCATCTTTAGAAAAAAATTTGCCGACTGCAACTCATTCTCTCTTTTGAGGTATTTGGCTATGTGACAGCATTTGATCATAGGAGCGCTTAAAAATTATCAATTTAAAGTATCACAATTATCCTACAAATATTTTCACTGAGTACCAACATGAACTCGCCAAGTATTTAAAACGCCACACCACCAGGGCCGAATCTGAGGCACTCCGGAAGATTGCTGGCCCAGCCCGCTATCACACTACTAGCTGTACAGGTTCAGGAATGGGCCACACTTGCACCGGAGACACAATGACCGACCAAATCAGCCACTTGCGGCAATACCTGATACTTGCAATTAAAAGCCGTCAAGTTTTGCTTCTGGCGCACTGTTATTGCGCCATGAGTTTGTGCCCTAATTAGGTACCTTGATAGCAGTCAAGGTCTGCTCTAGCGGATCAGTTATTGACCTCTGCACAAAACCATATATAAGACCACTAAATTGCGCTGACATAAAAATGAACAATATGTTAAAAAAATATTCTTCGACCGCTATCCAGTCAACGCACGGCGGCAAAGAGCTTTGAATGACTCACCTCAAAAACAGTGGGTGGCCAGTAAACCCCCACAATTCAAAACACAAGGGGTTGAGGGGCAACTCAGCCTCAACTAACCTTATCTTAGACAATAAACTAACAAAAGGTAGAACTAAAAAACAAAGATCTATCTGGACGTCATGATGATACCCCATTCATCTGCCTACTCTATCCATGTACTTTTAATCCCCACTTTTAATCCCCCCTGGCAACCCGCATATTATTTGCCTGTAATCCCTTTTCGGCAACTACCTCCTCCACCACAGCTCTCGCCTTTTCCGAGGCTACGTACAGCTCCACCTCTACGACTTTTAACTGTATCTCGTCTACCCATTCCAAAGCTTCGCCCACTACGACCAACGCAGAGGATTCCTGATCACCCCCAACGCAGCTCACTTCTCTGAGAGATTTGAATACACCACTAGCTTCCTCGCTGCACCCTGTACCCTCCCATTATCTTGCATCTCTTACTATAAGCCTCTTATATCATCTCCTCCAATCAGCCCAGTTTGGCTACCCGTAACCTCCGCCCCACCCCCCCCCCGATTCGGTGCTGAAGTTACTACAAGACAGATCCTCCTGCCCTTTTAGTGCCCCTGTCACACCCTCTCATTTCCTCTTTCTTGAAGACTGCACCCACCCATCCACCTTGCGTGACCTAAATCCCGCTATTACTGTTCAACTGCCACCATCCTCTAGTGCTGTTAATGGCATTGTTGCAAGAGCTCACCAGACCAAGCCTGTAGCTTTTTGTCCACGGAGCCCCGCGGCCTGCACTGCCGCCCAATCACTTTCTCCGTACCAATCACGGTACGACCCAGCATCTTATTCTCACACATCTTTAACTGCTCCTACCTCACCCACCAATTCGAAAACTCTCGATTACCATGTCCCCATTCCATTCCATACTGACCTCCCCGGGCTTACAACTTTTTACTAGCAACCCTAACCACCTCCTCTGATCCCGCTAGTAATATTTCTGTCCTTCTAAGCAACACCCGCTCTCCCTTACCTAAGTTGCAATACATCCAAGCTATCTATACTATAGCTTGTCCAACCTTCATATGCATCATTGAGACGTGGCTCTCTCCTAGCACGCCTGATGCCCTTATTTCCCTTCCTGGATACCCTGCCTTCCGTTCCGATCGTTCCCACCGCGGTGGTGGTGGTTGCCTCATATACTCCAGAACTGAAATGGAAGTCCCCCTCAATTGACGATCAACTGCTGGCGGACATTCCAGACTCTGGTTGACTTTCTGCCCGTCGGGCTAACCCGCCGTTCATCCTCGGGTGTTTATGCATGCCCCCTCCACACTCAGCTAGCTCGATTTACCAACTATCCACGCTTCTTTCCCACACCCAAGCTGTACCTCACCCAAACAAATTAATCGTTGGTGATCACAACCTTCTTGAAACCTCCTGGTCTCCACAAAAATCCTCTTTGCGCCTTTCGTCTCTGCTTGCCCAACTTGATGTCGAAGGCTGGTCCCAGCTCGTAGGGCAACCAATACGCGGTCCCCACACCCTGGACATTGCCTTTGTCGATGGTTATCTGTGTCTCACCGTTGCAGTTGGCCCGAAGTTCCCTGATAGCGACCATCGTATTGTCACTTGCAGCTGGACGAGTACTCAAGCTTCTCCTCCATCTCCCCACTTAAGCTCCTTCTCCCTGTCCCCTACCATTCTTGAAGCCTTTGCAGTCTCGTTGCGCCACAAAACCTGGGACGAATACTTTCTCTCTCTTGACACGCAAAGCGTGGCCGACATTTTTTACGGTAATGTACTGTCATCATTATGTCCAGTTGCTCAAACAAGAGCTTCCTATGTCTCTGATTGTCGTTCAGCCAGACGATTATCCGCTCTAGGCCAAAAACTTAAGAAGTATCGTAGGCTCTTCCGTGAATCTCATGATCTCTCACTCCTTATTCTAATAAACAAACTCATGACTAAGATTACCACGGCCAAAACAGCTCTTGAAAAGCGCGAGGAATCTACCATCGTAGCCCATTCTCTTCTCTAAGATGCTGGGGCGCCTCTTTTACGAGCGCTGCTTTAATTCATCTGCAATTCCAAATATTTTGGCCGCTGACGGAAAGCTTCTTTCCGACCCTACTGATATTGTAGAATCCGTAAACTCTTATTTTTCCAGTTGCTATGTTCCCTCCACATCGACCCTATCTACTCACTGTTCCACTCCTGGTTCCGAAGTGACCACATCTGTTGACGAGACAAGCCACACCTTCTGCACATTGTCAGTTACTTTGTCCGACTTAACATCCCCACTCGTCCGCCTTAGAGACTCCAATTTTCCAGGCACTGACGGTATCCCTTCGCTCATCCTAAAAGCTGGTGGCCCGGACCTTCTCACCCTCACCCTTAACCTCATCAATATCTCCCTTATCACTGGCAAGTCAGTGGAAGCACTCCACCATTGTACCACACTATACGTCAGGCCCACGAACTGCTCCAGCTAGCTATCGTGGCATCCACTATACCTGCTCGCTCTCCCGTACCCTTGAGCGCCTAATCAAAGTCCCCGTCACGGATTACCTGCTCACCACCAAGACTCTTACCAATCGTCAGTATGGGTTTATAACACGGCGGTCAGCTAACACATGTCAAGTTGATTTCTTTAATCATATTTCATCCGCCCACGATGCCGGGCTGAGTATTATTCTTATCTATCTTGATATTCGCAATGCTTTTTACCAAGTCCCCCACAATTCACTCCTCAACAAATTACGATCTACGGGGATTGGTGGCCCGCTACTACGATGGTTAACTTCTTACCTCACTGGGAGAGCCCAGGTCACCAAGACCGGGGATCTCTCCACATCACCTCTTCCCATCACTAGTGGGATTATTCGGGGTAGCGTGCTTGGCCCCCTACTTTTATTACTATACATTGATAATGTCACTGATTCGATCACCCGTGGTTCCCCCTTTCTATTTGCTGATGATATTAAGGTAGCCTACACGTTTAAGGCCAGTGACTCTGTTTCCACCCTTGATAACATTCAGTCTGATCTGAATTTCTTATCCCTCTGGTCCCCTAACTCCTGTCTTTCTTTCGCCGTTCCAAAATGCCAAGCCCTCTCACATCGATTCCAGATTCCTCCTGGGCTGCTTATTCTTAATGGACTCTCGATTCCTGTCCTTCCCGAAGTAAGAGACCTAGGTCTTAGGTATTCCCGTGCGTTTAATTTTTTCCAACATGCTTGGTACAGAGTAGATAAAGCCAGCAAGCTGTGTGCCTTCATTCGCCGATCCTTCCACAAAAAGTCATATTTATTTGTCATCTCTAAGCAGTTTGTAAAACCCATTCTTAAATCCAGCCCTGAATTCGTTTCACAGTATTCGCAGGCATGCCGGAATGCTGTGGAAAACGTGCAGCGCTGGTTTACTAAGTCCTTGTTTCCGGCGTCATCCACACTGCCGTGTCATCTTCGCTGTTTGTCACTCGGGTTTGATCCTTTATGGCTGAGGCGCATTAGGTTGAACCCAGGCCCTCTGCATCGCCTAATCTACCGACGAGCTTGCATAGCTGACTGCCGTCCTGAATTTTCTTCCTGCCTCTCCTACAACATCCGCAACTCTGGATTTTTGCTCCCATCGTCGACCTGTCGAAGTGTATTTAGACAAAACGTTTTCCTTTGCCTGTATTCCAAACTATGGAACAAGCTCCCCTCCCATATCCGTACTATATCATCTTATCTAGGCTTTCAAAGGACTCTCGGTTCTTACCTTTCTATCGAGGGAGCCGAGCATCTTTTCGCGCCACAGCTCACACTAGACACCTTCTCTGAAACAGGCCCTAAGCCCTTCTAATTTGCGCTCTCATCCCAAGTGTCCTATTACTTGGTCCGAGCATGTACATTCGCCAGCTTGAACCCATTAACGTTAACCCACAAGTGAGAAAACCACCCTCACAAGTGTTCTTTTCCATAAATAACCGTATTATCTATCTCTTATGCAGACGTTCACCTCCTGGGACTACATCTGCACCTACTCTCTGAAGCGTAGTTGTGTTGCAGAGAGTGTCTTGCGCCTGCCACCGTAATTGTTTTCATGCCCGTCTTCACTGCTCTCGTTGTATTTTCTTACTTCCGGCCTTGAGCTTCTATGCCCAGCCAACTTATTCCTAGTTCATTCAAGCCCGGTCCCATCCCTGAATAACTCTTTCGGCTCTATTTAATGTCTGGTGCTTTGCTTTGACTAGATTTAACTAACCTTAGCCAAATCGAATCCTTATTTCCCCACTGTTCGGAACCATCTCGCACCCTCCGATTATGTGCAGTGCACGCGCATCAAATAGCGGGTCTGAATGGAATACTTGTTTGGTTCCGCAGCCCACTCTTTCACACATACACATAACACTGTGGTGCGCCTCTACTCGACATGGCGGTTCACACCAATGTTTCGTCGTCGTTTACCCGTAGTACACAGGCTCTGAACATCTCCATTCTACTCCCATGGCTCAAAAGGTAGCTGCCGTTTCATTTTCCTCCGCGACTTGCCTCTCCCAGCAGCTGTTTTCTGTTTGCTTGTTCGAAATGACTGAGCTGTTTTATTGGCCTGGCTTCTCCCCCGACCGGATAAAATATCTGGTAACTGGAGTTATTTATTAATGCACAGACCGCAATTATGACTGCTCGGTTGCTTGTCACCCTGCAGATCTGGTAGCATGCACGAAGGATGAAAACCTCGTGTGGTGGCCGGGTACGCCCTGCAGAGAGGGTCGCCCTGTTAAGTTGCACCATGATGCGTTCGTATACCCGCCAACTCTTCCATAGCATGGGTGTATCGCCCATCGCCGGTGGTTCTGAGCCTGGCCTTTAACTCGGGAAAATCATAAAAGAGCACCGTTGTTGTTTGTAGCTGGATTGGACCTGCCTTTGTTGCCACTTGTCTGGCAATACAAAGTAATACAAGCAAATGATAGCAGTCCTTTGGTTTTGTTTTTAAACAATACATGCATGGGGTAGACTGAAGGCGCTGTGCGAGGCTCACGGCTGACATCGACGTGCAAGGAGTTGCCACCATCGTCTTAGTTGGGCTGCACCACCCCAAGTTCACTTAATCATCCGAAATAACACACATGTTCTTCCCTTTTGTTCTCTGAAGCAATCATACACACATAAAACGTAAATCCTTAATTATTTCCTGACTACCAGCAGTCACAACTAGCGCCTAATGGCTGTTTTTTGCCATGCATCATTCGTTTCTTGGAGCTGACGGCAGTGACTTGGTGACGGGCGACCCATAATCTTACCCTCCTGTTGAGTGGACGTCGTAGATTCCAGTTAAATTACGTTCCTTACCCATTATCTTGGAAGCTGTTGCCTAACCGCTCATTATTTGTCTGCTGTCCCTGTTTACATTACCGCCCTCCTTGCACATCGGAGGCCCCGTGATTGGATTTTTTGTTTTTGCTGAGCTAAAAACTACTGCCATGTAATTGCCTGTTCCAACCAATCCAACGGCTAGCCTCCCTGTCTCGGTGGCTGTCCTTACATTCCCTAAACTATGCACCTACTCTGCCAAGCTAGTACTTGGTTTCTAGGTCAGCCAACAAAAGCCGCCCTTTCATAGGTTCATTTAGCCTGCTGTCACCCGCTTTTAGATTTCATCCATCAGACACCTTTTTACCTGATGCCTCCTTGCACTCACCAGACGCTACTGCTCTCATCTTATTCCTTCTTTATTCCCTTCAAACTTCAGCTGTAGTTGCGCAAACGCCCCGTGCAACCGTTATTCATTCCATCTGGCCTGTCCGCGGTCTACACTCACATGGTCCTCCAAGTGAATCGAAATTCCCGATGAGTCTACATTGGCTTGACTCTGCTTGTGTCCATCACCTCGGCTAACCCAGATCAAGCTGCCACGGAAATGCGTATCCCCTGTCCGATTGCGGCAACCTCGACGACCGTTACGGGGCTGTCCAGCAACCAAAGTGTGCCAGTGCAATGATGGCATGGCTCTGCCATACCCCGTCTGATGGCGCTCCCGCAACTACTTTCTTCAGAATTTCGACCGCAGCCTCTCACCCACTTGAGCCTGTATTCGCAACCACAAACAAATTTTTCACCTGGCCCCAACCGCCTCGTTCTAAACCGCTGAACATATCGTTCGGATTTAACCAACCTAGTTTCCTGCCGCAATTTCGGTTTGCCTCTTCCACAAGTTCAATTTCCTTTACGTTGTTCGACT
>SJOL01009752.1:220106-276621 GCA_004794785.1 Opisthorchis felineus
GCCGAGCTTGGCAATTGATTTGCAGACGTTTCGTCACCATTCGGGGAGACGGCTTCAGCGCGCTGAAGATCAAATAAATAGTACACGTCACGTAACGGCGCATTAAAACAATGGGCGCTAAAGGCCATGTATAAGTATGAGAATATCGAATATTCGTTGGCAAGCGTTTAGTTTTGGGCTAAGAAAGAACAAGCTACTTCCAGTTTGATGATTATCATGGGTGACCGTGGAAGCCGAAAAGTCACGTAACGCAAGAATTGCGGTCCGCTGATGAAGCGCTTTTTTCAAGGGACTCTCCCGTTTAGTATTGCAGAAGAGGGAGAGATGTGCCATAATCCTGGTCTCAAGCAGCTTACTCGTAGGAACTGGACATTCTCCAAGTTACCTAAACTAAAAAAGGAAAATCTGAGGCACGGGGACGTAAGGGTTACGGCAAGTGTCCGAACAGAAGACTGTGTTCGGCTGAAAAACACTGGGCGTTCTACGGTAGGACTTTAAATTTCGGAAGCCGTAGGTGCAAAAGCATGATAAGAAGTGGTGATGGCGTCAGAAAAGTGATCGGAATGAGATGAACAATCGTAAAAATAGACAGCCGAACGGACAAGTTATTCCATCGACCTGCGTTGGAGTACATTATAAATAAATATATATCCGAATTCTTTCGTGAACCAAGATCCCCGCGCAGTTGCATCTTGAAGCCTCTTGGAAAACAATAGGTGATAAAACTATCGAGCAACGTACTGAGAGTTCACAGATAAACAGACCTTAAGGAGCTTGGGGGAAGCACACAAGAATAAAAAACGTGTGAGAACTACTAGTCGCTGACCAGAGGAATCCGAATTCGGGTAACCAGACTCTAAGGCTACCTACGCAAGCAGCAAGACACTTAGTTGGGATGAGGCTGTTAGAAAGTACAGTGATGCGGGCAGCTAGGAGCTATGCGCTAAGAACAAAAACTTGAGAGTTTGATTTTAAGGTTAAGGGAGGATAACGAGGCAGTCGACACCCAAACCACTCAATTTAGCTTTTTAAGAAATATGAAAAGACGTGTTAGATAAATGCTCAGAGAACCGATATGTTTTAAAGTGTTTAGCAAACCTCTATGTGGAAGTTTGGTCAATAATTTTAAAAAACGATAAAATAGGCAGCAAAGAGGAGCATAAGGTTGGTTATTTTAAGCGGATTCCACAGACAAATTCGGAAAATAGACACGAAAAAGCGAGAGTACTGCAGGAGGGAGCTAAGCCAGGACAGGGTTGCGAGATTGAACGAGGTTTGGAGAGCGCTGAGTTATTAGTGGACTTTCGCAACGATACCGCAAGTTCAAGAGCGACTAACAGAACTGCAGCTTATTGAGCCCGGGTGGTTATCGCCTCCAAAACGGAGTGAATTACAGCCTGAAGAAAAAGATTGGTGGCCTGCGGATATTTTAGCTGGACGGAAAACTTGCCGACCAGCAAAGTAGTGTAATGGCTTAGTAGCCTCAGAACAGAGACCTTAGTATCCACAATACTAATAACATCAAAACGTGATGCATAGCGCATGCTAACGCGGAAAAGTGATGGCATCATGAGAGTTTGCAACATAGTAAAGTTAAAAGATCATAAGGTTTGGCTTTCACCGGGTCATGTTTGAATAAGACCCAGTTTGAAAGACTGTACGCCATCTTGGTCGTACGATCGGGTCGGGGAGGTGCAGGTGCCCAGAATAATTGAATGATATTAAAAAAGGCCTCACCTAGATGGCGGGCTTATTAAGATAAGTCACATGTTCAGGAGCAGCCTGCAGTAAACCATTCCATATGTTCTCAAGCAAACCGAAATTTTTATCTCCCGAAGCACTGTTTCAAGCTAGAAAAAAGACATTTGCGCCCGGGCGTATGTGAGTAGTCCCCTTTTGAGCTGAATACAAATGACCTGAACTCCTTAAGTTCAAGCTTTATTAGCTCATGCTTCTGGGCTGAAGCTAGACGTTTCTAGCGCCAGGGCACCGATGAGTGACGGAGGCCGTGCTTTCATCAAACCGCGCAGATTTAACGCTCTTACTATCCCCCGTTCTGCAAGCTGCTCAACTTCTGATGTGGTGGTAATCATTTTCAACCAACTGACTGATGGGCAACACTAACGCCAGCTGATTTTTCTTCTGTTCATTGGTAACAGTCACTGCTGAGATCAAAACGCAAAGTTGCGATCTAATCGACGGTTCAGTGAGCTGCCGGGGCACCGGAAGATATAACTGGAGCTTTCGGTGCAAGAATCCGGAGGTTACAAGATTTGTTGCCGATTCCTTCGTCGGGCCCATTTCCTTTTCTATCGTCCCCTGTCGGGGTTACTAGATGTTCCGTCCCTTTGCCTCTCTTTCCCTTCAGGTTTACGTCAAAAGTCTGCTCAATGTAGCTTCACGTTTACACCTGTTTTCTTCCACAAAAACAAGCCCTGGATTTCTAACGCCAGTGCGCTTTGAAGTGTGACATGAGTGTCTATATGTCTTCTAGAGTGAGGCCTTGAAAATGCATTCTTCCTTCAAGATAAGCCTAGATCACGGGATATTGCGAAACTGTGCTTCAAACCGGGCATCAGTGTTTGGCTGCCTCTAAGCATGCGCCCTTTAATCAAGCAAAAATCGGCCAACCAGACGTTCATTGCATTTGAGACGATTTGCTCCATAGGTTCAAAACTGGACTGTCAAACATCTTGCGAGGCCACGTAAAATTACCAGTTGAAAGTGCAACTCAGGCTGCCCGCTCAAGCCTCATAAGGACAATATACACCAAGTGTATCCAATTAGACTACACGATGGTTGCAGACCACATGTTTCGTGGCTGCGAAACGCCTTAATACCCTGATGTGTCCGCCTATCTCTATCCCCAAGAAGACTCGATACTCGCTTTGTTTAACCAATTTCCAACCGGTAGATTTCCTGCAACCGACTCTCAACACGGGGCGGGAACACGCCAAAAAGGTCTTGTACTTTGTACACTGCACATTTATAATAGTAATAATGGTGCTTATTCCCAACTTGTGGGTGCATACCGTTAGGCATGTTCATACTGCTACAGTCAGAATCAAAGCACGGCTGGCAGGATTTGCGGGCACCGGGGAGGGCAGAAAGGGGACAGTATCATAAACACTGGGCTTTATCCGATGTAGATGTTGTCACGCCTAAACCGGCACGGTCGGGGAAGCACAGTTACTACATATCAAGCTGAATCAAGTTCAGATCGTTAAGATTTGAAGGTGGCGGGCAAAAACAAAACAAGGGAGGGCAAAAAAGAAGTATCCTGCCTGAAACGTGACAAAAAACTGCAAATTGCGGAGAAATGAGGAACCTGAACAACGGATCTAGTGAAGCAGCAGAATTGTCACGATCTGGCATAACCTAAAACAAACGCTGGGGTCCCATGGCCTTGGACTGTTGGGTTAATTGTCAGGGTCACGAAAAGCGTAAGTAGGAATGATAAAGTGGAGGAGTTAACAATACGGATAAGTAGTGGCAGGAATCTCAAAACCACGGTGTACAGTAAAAATGTAGAGACTCCCTGGTGTCGCTGTTGGAGTGGAGTCGGGTGTAAAAGTGCCTTTG
The DNA here is from genome assembly GCA_004794785.1 of Opisthorchis felineus. Lineage (NCBI taxonomy): Eukaryota > Metazoa > Platyhelminthes > Trematoda > Opisthorchiida > Opisthorchiidae > Opisthorchis > Opisthorchis felineus. The sequence goes on from SJOL01009752.1 coordinate 223,689, forward strand.
GAGAGTAAGTTAGTGCTAACACACAAGACGGAAAGCGAACTGTACAGAAAATTATTGAATTTGTGGGGAGTGCAAACTGAAAGTCCATCGAGATGGTTAAATCCAAACGAAAGGTTCAGCAGATTAGAATGAAAGCGTCCCGGAGGCGTCTAAGGCTAGGTGAAGAGTCTGTTCGTATTTGCAGGTAAGGGAGCAAGTGAGCAAGAGGGCACCGTCAAAAGTAGGAAGTGGATAATTGCGGGTAGATGCAAAACACGGGGCAGGTGGAGTTGATAACGGCCAAGCAGGGCGTTCAAAGCAGGTATTGCCGAAGGTTGAAGCTAGGGAAGACGAGGGAATGGGATGAATCAGTAAAGGCTGATGAGTTTGAGGAGACATCAGATAGGGCAATAATAGCGAGATAATACTTAACGTTTACCACGATTATGGTGGTGACAACAAGTGATTAAATGGGACAGGATATGGGTTGATTTGTACCTAGTAGACTAGCAAGCAAGCACGGGTTTAGTTTGCCAATATATGCTATTATAGTACAAGAGATCTAGATCAAATCGGTATAGGCACGCAGAGATGTGGTGCGGTAAGGGAAACTAAACACAAGGGCTGACGAGAGTAGAGCTTACGAGGTGGCAGACTAGATTTTCTGGAGGCTATTACGTGAGTTGGACAGTACCATAATCTGGGAGATAGGAGAAATGGTCACCAGTCCCTGAAGTACTGCCATCAGCTTCAGTCATTAAGTGGTGTATAGCGAAAAGCCTTTGAGCACCAACAAGCAGTCATAAATGCGGCTTGTGCAGTAATAAAGTACTCCGGTCGGGGGGAAAGCCGGTCCAGTAAGACAGCTCAGTCATTTCGGACAAGCAAACAGCAGACACTGGTAAATGCAGGTTGCAGAGGAGGCAAGGGAAATGGCAGCCACCAATGGGGCAATTGGAATGGAAAGATGACGCCCTGAGCAACCGCACTATGGCTAAACGGCGAATGGGCATTGGTGTGAGCAGAGGCGCATTGCGATGTGGTATGTAATTGTTTAGTAGTCTGTGGAGCACACCACCAGATGGTCTATTTATATTGGCGTATATGCGCTCTGGTATTGAAAAAACGCTGACTTCGGTTCAGTTTTTGTTAGTTTAAGCAACAAGTTTTTCATTCAGGGTTTGAAATGGCAGGTTTTAAGGCTAAATTTAAGGCCCCAATTAAATTACTTTTGGATGCTTTTTAATGGTGGTTACCGCTTAACTGCTAATAATAAGGACCACCCGACCCAGGTTTTCACTGAAGGCCCAGAGGATGAAAATACAAAACCCGCCGGAACTTCATCGGATACCTGGCGATCAGGCTCTCAAACCTCTGGGCATCGAAGGATTGAGAGCTGTGGCGTGCAATATGCGCATCCCTCATTAAGATGGATGCGCTACTCTAGGAGCCTTAGAGTCGGAATTCTCTGTATGGCAGCGATGAAGACGACATCATCGGGGATAAATGGGTCTCTTCATGGAAGCGATTGGATGAGAGGAGTAGGAATGTAGTCTGGGCTTGAAATGTACCCGGCAGAGTTGAAGAAGATCTTCACTTCTCACTATGGTTCAGTCATTTGCGATGAGCATCCAACAAGCAGCTCACTATTTCTCCTAGATTGATTTGATTGATCCAGTCAGTCCTTAGCTATAGGAAACTTTGGCGCTACAGCGATGCGCCGGGTCGTTTTGTGGAAGAGAACTCTCACGGAATAGATGGCATGTTATCCATTATAGCGGCAGAACAAAGACCATGGAAGCCCTAGTAGCATTATTAGGCTTAGAAACAAGAATGCACCTGCTTGATCTCTTAGTGATGTGCCCTGAGAATGTAGTGAAACGGCCTATCACTCGTTTTCCATTAGGAAAGTGCAGTCACGATGTCAAGCGGTGCACATCTCCATTATTTTTGGGGAACTGTAAACCGGAAACACGACTCTTCTGGGCAAACTTAGGGATTATTGTGGCTTCTAATCGATTTCAGCTACAAGGGACGGGTAGCAGGTGGATTGAAGTAGGCCTCAGTCGCGCCCAAACAGAGAGTGACTTCTAGGCCTGAGTTCTGGGATAATCGTCCGGTTAGCATTGTGAGCGTTTTTTTAAAGGGAGGGCTTCTCGCTTCCACTTTCATCAGAATGTGATAGAAAACGACCTACTCGATAGAAGGCCTCTTGGATGTGTCCCATGGCGTCTTGGTCTCGCTGACACCATAAAGTACCACGGCTCGTTGACTAAAACGGGGTTGAGGGCCATAATGTGGGGTGCTTCGCCCTGATTTCCAAGAGGACCTGGATTTGGTCAGTTAGCACTTAACGCTTGAGGAGGTAGGAACACGTGGTGCCAATGCCCAGGCTGCATTATGGATTGGGAAGTTCTTGCGAGGACAAACGTTCCGAGTTCCCATGGAAATCCTTTGGTGCGTACGGTTGCAGCAGATAGCCGGATTCCACAGTGCCATTATAGGGCTCTCTGTTTATTCTGCTATACATCGATTACCTGCTAGGTGGTCTTAGGTGTGACTCTTTCTATGTGTTGGCGAAACAGAACTTTCCAGCTTTCAGAGCGATTGGGACAACTTGCAGGATGATTCCGATAATACCACACACGTATAGAGACTAAGGCCTCCAGACTAAGACCTCCAAAAAAGTACGACGGCAGTCACAGCTAGCAGATCCATGGGGCAGTCAATAACCTCTGTGCTGACGAGTTGCTTGAAGCCACAACTTAGGCTAGAGATCCAAAGCTTCCTATATTCAAGAACATAGAAGTGAAGCAGTGGCGCTTGTCACTGAACAGTGCAGATCATTTTTTGTGTCAAGATAGGCAATTCGACTGCCTTTTTTCTCTTTGGGACTGCGTGAAGGGATGTAATCGAAACCCCAGGAGGGACGTTGCAGCGATTGCGGGCTTCTGGTTACCCGCGACGAAAATTATACAAGGCACCCATTATCTAACTATTAAGGAGAGACTAAAGAGGATTGTAGAGGGCTTAAATGCATGCCCATTGCTTTCTGTGATAAGGTTCTGGCTTGCAAATTTTCCAAATCGTAGAGACTGAACTCCTCGGAAGCCATCAACTTACCCTTTCCAAGCAGAAGGCGGGGGGACTTCGTGAGAACTTTTTAGTAGCAGCGTACTGAATGCTTCGCATAAAACTCCGGGGGGTTCTGCAAAAGCTTTTCGGAGCTTGTAGAGTGGAAGAAATCATCCACTGGTCTAATCTTGGGACAAAACATACACTTAGACACTTTAGCGTTTTGAGTGAGAATGCACCAGAAATCTTCCTAGCGCGCTGTGTCGGTGAGTGTCTTCTATCTTCTTACCATTAGCAATCAGAAGTTTCTGGTGAGTGATGTTGATGAGAAGCCGAATGTTTATTTACTTTTGATGTGCCAACCAGCTCTCGTTTTGATTAGCTCTGAGCAAACGGTCAAGTTTTTGGTCCACGTGGTTGTTTTACAGTTCGTCCGTTTGTGGTTCTCCATTTACTTGCCTGCTCCTGTTTTTTACTGTACCGCAGGTTGTGGTAAGTTATTTGTACTGGCTAGAACGTATCCCGTTAGAAAGACACAAGCAACTTACGATTGTGTACTAAAGGGTGAACGCGGCTCGTTGTGAAACCTTTTGGTTACTTTTAACCATGATGTCAGTCCCTCAACTACCATATGAACTTTTGCTCTAAATATCCCGCTACCGTCGGCTTAGCATTCCACCTCGTACGCGTCTATGGTGAACAAGATTTTAGCGCAAAGATTGCTTAAGTTCGTAGGTGTGACATGCTTTAAAGTGTTTCAGTCATTAAACAGATTAGGCTATTTTATCGTTAACCCCATCAAGCACACTGACAGGTGAGGTTAGAGTTTACTTCAAGTTGCCATAAAAAATTGAATCCGAGACTAGAGGCCGCACTCAACTATAACAGTTGACGATCCCGTGGCTTCCTAGTGATGTTCTAACCTACTGAAACTCATTCGTTCATCCAGGGCACTCGTTGCTGTTTCACGAAACATCTAGTGGCCCCTACTAAAGTTGCCACACATTTCCCGGAGACCCAACCATCCAAATAATCGAAAGAAGACCTACATTAATCCAGTCCCACAAAACCCGCCAAAAATTGGGCATGTTTGTCTGCTATTGCAGGTCTTTGAGTGCATTTTCTTATCCTTATAGCCTACTGGATTCTGCTGCCGCCAGTGGTAAGGACAGGTGTTTTCTACATTCAGTCATCCACTCTCGAACATTGAGCCTTCTCGGCTAGTATCCCCCTAGCCTAATAGGCTTTTTTGGTAGTCCTCTATGACACCACTCCCGCACTTTTTTTGTTGCACTGTGGATTCAAATTCCGCTCTGCAAGACCGCTTCGCATCTACTCGACGTTGTCCACCATGGCAATGCAAGTCCATCGGAAGGGGACATTTTCCTCACTGAGACAACTCAGCAACTCTACCCCAGCTACTGATTTGGGATTCTCTTCCCGGGGAGTGATTTTACCGCTCACATGGCCTCCTGAATGAAGTTGCAACACATTGGGTCTAGCAGAAATCTTGTATCGGCGCTGACCAATGTCGTTCAGCAGCGCGCTTCCAATAGAGCATTCAGCAGTCGTTGCGCCTACCAGTTACCGCGCGGAGCCATCTATCATCCTTGGTGGCTCTGGTCATCAGCGAAGGACATTTCGTCGGTCAACTGTTAATGGAGGCTCTCTTGGGACGTGCTGTCCACTATGTGATTCCTTATGATTTCTACCTCTACTGGACGAGGAACTCGGATTCGAATATTCTGCCGTGCGAAGTCCTCAAAAATGAGCATTTTCCTTGACAAGCTTAAGCCGGAACCAGTTTTGGTGGAGGAGACGTGCAGGACCATTGTCCAAGAAATTCAGGAGGCTGAGGCGGAGTTCATCCCGGGGAAAACCGCATGCAGTCGAACGGACAAAAAGCTACGCAAAAAATTAGGCGTCCTGTGGAAACGTGGACAACTATTCCACAAAGAAATAACTACAAGAGACAGAGGACGAGCTGGCGTTTTGCCAGGTGCAAGACCACTGTAAATAAGAAATCCGCCAATGGATTGAACCAAAATAGGCCACCATACCTGACCCCACCAAGAAAGACTAAAGGTACTATTTAAGTGCAGGAGGCAACGCTGAAGAAACAAGCAGACCGCTTTCTCCTAGAGGGACAGTGGTAAGTAATCCACGAGCGACATACTGCCGGAATCCGATGCTCACAGAGAACACTGTGCAGACATTTATTCTACACCGGCTACCTAACCTCATCCAAAATTGACAATGCGTAACCACGAACACCCTCTAACCGATTTGGTCTTCACCGGGGAGGATGAGCGCCAACTGTTGACCAAGGCCCCTCAGCGACTTGGGGACAAACGAGGTCTTTCCATGGATACTGAAAGGAATTTTGTTCTTGTTGGCAGAGTATTTCTAACCTCTTTGTTTCGTCAACTTCTCAGAGGGGCGGCTGTCACAAAAATCTTCAAATCTGGCTACCGCTGACAGGCCGGTGGCTACACGCCTATTATCTCCGCTAAAACACCTTGCGAAATGATAGAGCGCATTCTGAATCGGGTCACTTCACGTCATCCCAACAGCAACAAGTTGATATCCACAGTGCAACACGGATTCCTAGCTAACCATTCTTGCGTGGCGAATGCGCTCGTATCTATGGGCAGTTAACTCAAGCGAGAGGCAAGGGACTCACATCGGATGTCACATTTTTCGGCTTCTTAAAAGCACTCGATCGAGTTCCACACGCTCTGCCACTCACACGCTCGTGTATCATGGGATTACAAGGGAAATTCTACGCTGGATCAAAGAGTTCCCACCAGATGGAACATTCCCAGTGCAAGTAGGCTCAAACTAATAGACTTCGACACCGGTCCCGATTGAAGTCACTCATAGCTTCGTTTTAGGACAAACCCGTTTCTGGTATACGTCAACGACCTTCCAGGTATGCTTTCAAGTTCATGTCTATTTGCTGTGGACAACCTGGAATCTTCGAGTTTCGACGCCAACACCTTCCAGATGTTTGCGGACACCACAAGGGAGTGATCACTGGATTGGCACCTTCCTCTGGATGAGGAAAAGTGTGCCCGTAGGTCGTTTGGAGGATACTGAGCAAATGTCCTTGTTGTGCATGGTGATAATGGACCAGAAGACGTCACGAAGATGGATGCCACGAAGGATTTATGGATCTGACTGTCTTCAAGCATGCCCTCCTCACCCCAACATGACAAATCTGCTCAAATGTCATTCGTTCTACGAATGATACACCGCGCCTTCTGCCGTATTACTCGCATGGATTTCCACACACTCTATAGAGTTTTGTCATACCGCTTCTTGAATATACCAACCAGGTTGTCTACTCGGGACGCAAGAAGGATGTGACCCCCTTTGAGCTTGCCCAACGAGTCGCTACGAAGATGGTGGATGGTCACAAATTCGTTGAAAATGAAATGCATCTCAGGGTGCCCGAACTCTTTCTTCTGGTCTATCGTTGCCAGTGAGAGGGTCTATCACTTACTGATTCCATGTTGGAACGAGGTTTGGCGAATAAGATTTTCACCGTTGGCCAACTAATACACAGAGGAAGCCTTGGTAGGATTTTCAAGATCGGAGCGCACACATTTATCAGGCGATAATGTTCTCACTTCGGGTGGTTGATACGTAGAACAACCTTCCTCCAACGGTTGTTCCCGACTCGGCTAGAACCCAATTCAAAGCACTTTCAGATGCCTTTTATGTGAGGTCTCACACAGCAAGCTTACTGCCCAGAGTTGAAAAATTAAAAAGCAGTGCTACACTCCTTTTTCTATTGTGTCCTCCAGATGAACGAAAGCCCCTGAACGACAACAACAAACACGGCCCGGGAGGCTTAGGAGAAGGCCTCGATCCTGTGCATCATCCCGTGAATCGACGACCTATTGAACCTATTGAGCCCTCGAGAACTGCCAAACACCTGAACCTAAGCTTCGCGCCGTTTTGAATTTCTTCGACACGTTGATTATACGTCATCCACATCATGGGTCTGTTCGATTTGGATTTCTTTGATGAGTTCAAGCGAATGAACAAGCGACAGGTATTTGTTGACAATGTTCGTTAATGAGCTTCAGGTTTATTACCAAATTCTAACAATTCTTATGGTCGTGGGCTCAGCGCTAATGCTGTGGAAAGGGCTTATTGTGTTCACATACAGCGAGAGCCCTCTGGTTGTTGTGCTTAGGTAAACATTTTGGACTGCTTTTGAAAAAATTATATAGTGGGAGCATGGAGCCGGCGTTTTTCCGCGGAGATGTTCTTTACCTGACTAATTATCCGGATGAACCCATACGGACAGGTGACATAGCCGTATTTCGGATCGAAGGTCGTGATATTCCGATCGTCCATCGAGTTATTAAAGTTCACGAGAGGTTAGTTTGCTTGCTCTGCTAGACATTTCTGCGCTTCTGTCGACTGGGTTTGTGTGGGAATGAACTATCATGCGGAAATCTTAGGTTGAATTCCCCAGCAAAAAGGGTGTCATTCGACTGACACTTTCGCTGCCTAGCTACCACATAGCCGGAACAAAACACTCGGACTGGGCTTCCAAAGTTTGGGCGCTGTAGATCGAAAAGCCCAAGTGTGGTTCGTGCCGTGAGCCTCCGCGTCAATTGTGCCCCTCATTAGCACTGGGCTGCCTCTGCTATTTAGTGGTTTGCACATAGACGCAATGCAGCTACCCAAGCTTTTCGAGTCGACGGGATCAGCGCTATTTACTGTTAAACTAGACACGCTTCACTTAAAAGATAAACACGTAAAGTCAGCTGTACAGCCCGCTCAACTGTAGCGCCAACCAGAAGGTTTACCAACTGAAAGGATCACTGATCTGTTATCCCAAAGGAGCTTCAAAGTGAATTTCAGAGCTAGCTGTGACATCCGATGTTATTCACTATACATCACGGACACTTTTCCAGAGTGCTATCCAAATGAGATCTGCACACTTCATCGTCAAGCGTTAGGTGCCAGTCTGGTACCCAGCATTTCGTCGAGTCTATATCGATTTGAAGCTCGTTAGCTTCGGAGTTCCAAGGCTTGACGTAATCAGAGGAGGCGTAGATCAGTCCCAAGCACGGCACAAAAGCTCATTCACCTTGGCAGACCCCAACTCCTAATGATGCGGAATCGGAGTAAGTCACACCATATCTGACCCGGAAAGTTCGGTTGGAGAGTAATCTCGCAATCTAGTGTAGTATTCTCCCTTAAATGCCGTGCAAGGATACAACGATAAATGCTGCAAACAGACGACCTTATCGAGGTGTAACGGTTTGTGTGACCCACTGACATACTGTGGGGTTTCACTTTGACACCCGCAGAGTTTCTCATACCAAATTGGTTAGTGGATAGAGGCCTGACAAACAGCCTACTTGTCCTCCAGATTGAGGGTTGGAGCAAATATGGCGACTTGTTCCTTAAAAACTTGTACCAATATAGTAGTAGTATGCCGGCACCTACTCGCTGCTTTGCCGCCTTTGGTGTTCGCGCACTGTAGAAAGCAGGACAACAAGGGTTCTTACTCGTACGCTGGATTCCCTCTGCATTGATGTGTGCTGTCTGTCAGAAACGAGAATACAAGACACAAGTACTGCAAATGGACCCTCTGCTCCCTTGCTGTCTTCCAGCTTCCGGCTGCACACCTCTGGTGATGCAGGGGTGGCTGCAGCTGGACATGCTGGGATGAGTGACTCTACTTGATGGGACACCCCTTGCTGGACGCCTCTTCACGGTTCGTTTGGCAGCTCCTGCGAAAGAATCTCGAGAACGCGAGGTCAACCGCTCCCTGTTTATTGTGTCTGCTTACGTCTCAAAGGGATGTAGTTCTGCATCTGCCAAGGACAGTTCCTATGATGCTCTAGGTGTTTTACAATGGGCCAAAACCTCAGGCATCGCTGTGGTTGCTGGTGACGTGAATATTCAGTTAGGTAGGCTTAACCCCGCGGAGGCCCAATTGGGTGCTCATCTTGGGTTGGACACGAGACGCACGGGTGACCGAAATCGCCCACTGCAGATGTGTACGAATCACAGACAGTTCCTTCGTGGTACTAATTTTCGGAACGGCGGAAACCGCTTGACAACATAGTGAATACCAACGAACGGACCGCGAATCCAAATAGACCACATTATGATCACTTACTGGAGGCAGGGGTCGATTGCTACCTGCCTCCCCTGGAATACCTTCGTGGACTCCGACCACGTACTCCTCTGTTACTGCCCTTCATTGCGGTGTCCGAGTCTACGCCAAACGCACACACCGCTTAGCCAATGAGAAGCTCGTGTACCCAGAAACGAAACTGACCTACCGGAACCGGTTCCTCAATGCATGCCGGATGATCCGATATAGAATGCTAACGGTCACTGGAGGGATATCCGACGAGCTACCCAATGCCAGAACTTCTTTTCGTGGTACAATCCAGCGAGCTCGAGATAGCTCAGTGGTTAAGGCGCCAGCTTACGAACCGGAACGTCCGTGGTTCGGACCCAACCTCAGCATATCGACTGTCCTGTCTAGGCTTGGGCAACCTGGCAGTATCCCAGCCCTCGTGCCTGCTTCCGTTTGCGTGGCAGCTAGGCACCGACAGAATGCTACAGCTGGACGATTTTTTTATATTTTACAATCCAGCCACATTCATCCAAACAATGGATCTCTGATACAACCGCGGCTTTGCTGGAGGCCAGGCGACGGATTCCCAGTTGCATCATCCGACAATAGGTGAAACTAGGTGTCCGTGCAGACCAGGAAGCTTGGTGGATCCGAACGGCGGAATAAACGGAAGATGCGAAAACTGTTGCAAAATCCGCAGGTTCCGCTTGATTCGATCGACTGGTTCTCTGAAGCCTCTTGTTTGCAAAACCATCAGAATGGCTCTCTTATATCCACCAAAGGAGGGTTGTTTGGCACAATACATGGAACATCAGTTCGGTTGGACACCCACTACGTCCAATCAGGAATGTCAGCCTTTAACAGAAACTTGGGCTGTGAACATGCAGTCCCCTTCAGCCTCAGAAGTGTCCATGTACAAATGTCTACTCAAGCGTCTTCGTGCTCCTGGTTCTGACGAGCTTCCATGTGCTGTACCAGTTGCTCAAGCCTAGAAAGGGCCTCTGAGAGTGTATGGTGAACTCTCCAAAAGCTTCCATAAAAAAGTGTCCAAAAAGAATGTCCACTCTCTCCATTCTTGTTCAACTTCGTCGTCCAAAATGTTCCCATCGAACCCGACGAGTGCTTCAGAGGCACCGGTGGTCAAACACTGACATCATTCGTATGTCCTCTGCGCGTACAGGCCACGTCTCTGATTCATAAAGCAGTATGGACTGCACTGTGCCCTTGACAGAAACTGACGTCACGTTGGTGCCATAGGCGTTGGAGGTTGGCAAAAGCTACCCTGGCCTTTCCGATTGGAGAATTAATCTCATCTCCAGCGAGTCCACCGGAACTTACACAACTGCCCAGGTGAACAAATTTATCTGCCACTTCGATTGGCATGAGGTTCGGGTTTGGTCCCGCCCAGTCTTGTAGCAGCACTTTACACTCTGCAGGTGTGCAGCGCATGCCAGACCGTGCGGCAGGGTATTTAAAATGTTTTGCATTTGTGAAGAATCTGAACCAAGGAGACCACACTCAACGTCTGTGAGCGAACGTCCCGGGAGCATTTAGACTCCCGAGGTTTCAGAGACAGGTAGAGGAATTTCAACAACACATCAATAATAAAGAGGAACGGTAAAAGATGGCAGCCTCGTTTTACACCACTGGACGTGAACTCAGGCGGAATCATGCTCACAGGAGTTCGCATACAGAGCATTCATGAGGGAAATGAATCTCTAAGGGACGCCTTTGATCGCCAGACACTGTCAAAGCTTCTGACGATCGACAGAGTCAAAAGCAGCTTTCAGGTCAACAAAAACGACGAACGTTGAACGTTTGAAGAAGTGGTGCTGTTCAAGAATTTGTCTCAAGGTCGATGCATCCTCTGTTGGGGCAAAACCCAGCTTGATTCTCACGAATCTGTCTCTCCCGATAATCGATCAACCTGCGCAAAATAATGTAAGAGAGCGCCTTAGATGCAATGTACACCAGGCTGATGCTACGCTGATTTTCGCATGGCGTTCTTGTGTCCTTTTTGAAAACTGGGATGACGGCCGAGGAGCTCCATTCGACTGGTATTCTGTTTTTGTTCCAAATATGCAATCAGACTGTTCACCAGGACCTCACCACCTTTGAAGAGTGCTGGGTATAGATCATCCGGGCAAGGTACCTTGTAGCGTTAGAGGATTGATATCTCAAGTTGGACTTCTTTTGGCAGGTAGGTGTCGATGTTCCATTCAGGTCAGCTGGGTTTTTCCAACGGTTTTGTTGAAGGAGGTCAGCTTAACTGTTCCGTGAGGTTTTCAGTCCATCGCTGAAGACGACAATTACAGTTGTTAAGATATCTGGAAGTTTATAGCCAAAGACTAGGGCTCAGTTGCTAAATAGGCACACAGTGGGCGTCCGTAACCGGAAGCTACATTTTCTGTGCAGTTGTTTTCTCATGCACAAAGTCCCTCACAAGGTATATTAAGTTGTTCTCCCAAAAATACCAAAGCCGGATTTGAACAACCGCCTAGTGACACACTAGTCTAGAGTGGCAGTTTAAGTAGCCATAGCCAGTTAGGTAGCACTTTTACACTCAACTGGATACTCAAGCGCAGCGTCATCATCAGTATATTGCCCAGCCCACAAAGCGGTTGGTTACATATTCCCATCAAACTATATAGGAATATTTCCGGTGTGCAGCTTCGATTCTACCGGTCCTTAAGGCCATTGTAACCACCGTCTAGCAGTGGAACGTGAAGCTTTTTGCCGGTCTCTGAATGTTAGAGAACGGTCTTTTAGTAACATGTTTTGAGGTCTCATCCACATCACTCCTCTTCCATGTCTTGTCATTTTGGTACAACAGTTGAGGAGAGCTTCCTGCTAGGTATGCTCCTCTGGGTTTTTTTCTAAAGAATTGACTTCTTACCTACACCAAGTTTCCATAAGGTACATTTCGCATATGTCCATGGGGATTCCTTGGATATCCTTTTAACGCAGTACATAAGTGAATGATTATTTTCCACCCTGTTCACTTGACCTTTAGAGCCATATGCTTACACGTGCAATCCTCACATGAGAGAATGGTTTTCTTCTGTCTTAGGTGCTTTACTAATAGTTCCTCTGACAGAGGGCACTCCGCACAAGAGTCATCATCCTCATCATCGACAGCATGACATCAGTGTTCAACACCGATGCTTCGCTGCCGTACAACCATGATTCATGTAAAAGCTTTATTGTGAAGAAAAGAATAAAGGTAGCTTACTACAATCATTTCGAGGTGCCTACACCTCTAGGCACTCATTCAGGTAATCTGGATAGAAACTGACAACAAAAATGCCATTGACATCGATTAGCAGCCATATCTTCCAACGTCTATAACCAGTCGTTCAGCTGTAGCACCCTTTCGGTGCCTAGCTGCCATACCACCCGAAGGAACCACGAGGGCTGGGATACTGCCAGGTTGCCCAAGCCTAGACAGGGGAAGTCGAGAGGCAGAGGTCGGATTCGAACCACGGACCTTCCCGTCAGTAAATTCGCGCTCCAACCACTGAGCCATCTCGCCATCTCTATAACCAGACGCAGCGAGGATCACGCGATCCCATCCTCGAAGGTGAGTCACACCTGCAACACCCAAACGCTTCGTAATCTCCTTCATACCCCTCTGCCAGGTCAAGGGTTGACCACCTCTCTGCTTCCGCCACTCTGATTTGGGCATGGGAAACAGCACTCTCTTCGACAAACTATGGCTAGGCATACGCAACACATGTCCCAACCAACGCAACTTCTGGTGCTGGACATCTTCTATGGAGGTGCCCGTTGCACAACCGATGACTCGCTTTCTAATTGCCTCGTTACGAATTCGCCGACACCAACCCACACGAGGTATGGTTTTGAGACAACGATTGTCGAACACCTGAAGCCGTTTCAGTTCCGCTGCTCGAACAGGCCAAGTCTCACAGCCATGCAACAAAATAACCCACACTGTAGTGCGTGAAATGAGGTAACTCTGTATGGCATCGGCCGTTCTTCGGTTTGTGCTAGTAGAATGGCTCATCGTTTCTACAAGAGGTTACCTGCGAACGAACAGCTGGCGGCGAACAAGCAGTCGCGTACAAACAGGGGCGATATTACCAGGGAAGGTTGGGGGCAGGCTTGGTTGTATGCTTTTCTAAAGCCGCAAATGCCAGTTGCCTGAGTCGTGCTAAGGCCTATATGACAGGCCTAAAGAAAAGTCTCCCGTAAATTTTATGAATAGCTCTTCGTGTTAGGTCCGTCGTGACTGCCACTAGAGGAACTTTTCACTCGGCCGTCACTGACAGGAGGCTACACGAATAATATGTAAGGCTCCACTGGGCTTGTTACTTGATGTCAGCCTCGATTGGCGCTCACTTGTGTACAATCTTCTGAGGTGCACTAGACTCTTTCGATGGTCTTACCAGTTAAGGGACATCTGAACTCTCGTGATTTCTCGCTCTCAGTGAATTGCAGACTCCGTACTTCGCCGTGCTATCCTGCATTTAGGGTTCTGGATGGGTGCCCTAATCAGACTTACTTCGGTCTGAATAACCGGATAGTTGGTATGTTGCCCACCTCCGTTCACAGAGGCGCAAGCTGGCAAACTAAATGTGCAGATCTCCGTCAAGAAAATATACCGAGATATCTAGAATATCGTACCAACTGAAACTGAGGCTGTCTTTTTTCAGCAGACATATCATAACTGAGAGATTCAGCTGGGATTCAGTTGAGTCTACCTTCAACAATAAATTAGTGTACAAATTAGTCCATTTCGTGAATCGTGCCCAATTTGGAACGTGAGGTTGCCCGGAACTCCATTATGAGTCTGAACAAGGACTACACCGTTCGTGGGCTGTTGAAGAGTCTCCAGCGACCTTATGAGTAGTACTCCGTCAAGAAAATCAGCACATCCGTTTCTTTCGCTCATTTTAAATCGCCTTGATTTATGTTCACACACCCAGACGACTGGAACAACAGTTAGCTTCTCATCATGTGGTATTTTTTCGCCATTTCTGACGGACATTGCCGTAATCACTCCCCCAGCCTCAGCTTCTGGTTTACCCACAATGTTATTCTGTTTTAATTCAGCGTCAATGGAACTGTGAAATTGCTCACTAAAGGTGACAACAACCCGGTGCATGACCGTGGACTGTACGCTCCAGGACAGGACTGGATCGTACCGTCGCAAATCCTCGGGCGAGCCAAGGGGTAAGTCCCTAAACTCACTGGTGACTTTTTTATGGAGAAATATGCACGATAATTTCTGTGTTGTGGGCTCCCATGAGATCGGAAATGAACCACTTTTAAGGGGAATCCTAACTGTAGGAGTTTTTCTTTGAGAAGCAGTTTATTTTCAGGTAGACTGTCTCATTGTATGGAAATTATCACCACGTGAAACATTTGAGATACCTTAGTGCGATGCTTTGACCTTATCGTTTCGCACCTTCACGTCATATTGCAGTGTATTCTCACGGGTGCACATTTACTCAGCAGTTGTTTTACTTTCAGTGGACTTGTTTCAAATCTGTGGGCACAGTTGAAAGTGCCCAGACCAACTGATACATGATATTAATGAGGTCATCGTAGTTTATCGGCTTTTATTCCGAAACTTTAACTTGTTCGAAATAGATCAGTTGTTAAGGCGCGAAATTACTGACTGGGAGATTCGGGGTTCGAACCCAACCGTGGCATCTCGAATACTCCTGTCTAGGCTTCGGCCATCGTTCTAGATGGCTCAGTGGTTAGAGCTCGAATTTACTGACCGGAAGGTCCGTGGTTCGAACCCGACCTCTGCCTCTCTACTTCTCCTGTCTAGGCTTGGGCAACCTGGCAGTATCCCAGCCCTCGTGGTTCCTTCGGGTGGTATGGCAGCTAGGCACCGAAAGGGCGTTACGGCTGAACGATTATCTCATCTTTGTTTTACTATTAGTTCCCAAACGCCTTCGTTGTATGCTTCTTGATTTACCTCTGTTTCTAATCGCTCCCCCTGCAGATTCATTCCTCACGTGGGGCAAGTCACCATAATCATGAATGACAACCCGAAGTTGAAGGTAAGCCCTCAAGTTTCCCACATTTGAACTTGCGATTGCATGAATCGTCTTGACTCGTATTCCACAGGTTGTGCATCTTCACGGACTAACACTTACGTGTACGACGAAACCATGCAAGTATTCATCTTGTGAACTAACAAGCAGACCAAAAACATGATGTGTAAAACTCGATTAAGCCCTCCCGCGTTTTCTTGGTTTTATTCACTCTGTCGATCAACGTAGGACATTTTCGATATATCGCTCTAGACAACTGTTCACTAAATTTATGACCGGTTTCGACGTGCTACTCACAGAAGACCTAAGCTATTACGTCGCTTGCTAAAAAAAAACGCAGAACGCTATTTAAGGGCAGCGCAAACTAGGCGCGGAAATCACCGCATGTTAAGCTGCCTGCCACCTTTTACTAAAATATCACGTATCCCCCCCTCCACATTTTGAGCTCCAGATAGCTCGGTGGTTTTTGGCGCGAGCCTACTGGCCGGAAGAGTCGTGATTCGAACCCGGCCCAGGCATCTCAACTGCTCCTGTCTATGCTTTGGCAACTTGGCGGTATTTCAGCCCTTGCGCTTACCTCACATGGCCTGACAGCCAGGCATCGGAAGGGTGCTACAGTTGAACGATTATTTCATAATTTCTTACCTTATATAGATCGACACCATTACACAATCACTCACAGTGCTCTTAAGCTTTCCGTACATTTGGTGTGTCATGCCATGCACCATTGTTTAGTATGTTGCATATTCGCTGACTAACGTCTGTGTTGTACGTAGAGTGAAACAGCGTCGCATGCATTTGTCAATAATGGGACAACCCATTTGGAGGTTGAAGTTTCGAATCGGTCCGATTGCAAGTGGGTGGCAAGCCATCAATCTTTCCTTTGATCCGTTCTCCATGTGTGCACACATCCGCTACAGCACACAGCCTGTCCAACACAACTGGTCAACTCACAGGTTTACATTGCATGTGTGCTCGTGTCCTAGGTGAAGCGGTCACACAATAGGTGAAAGCGGCAACGTCGTTCATTTACAAACCGTTATATGGGTTAACGGTTGTGCAAAGTGATTTAATACACCAAACCTTTTGCAGGAAACCGACTTGCTGGATAGTAATGGTTCTTCAAAATTTATGCTTGATGCTTGGTGGCCTGAGTGCAAGTGTCTAATCGTATCAAGCGGTGGCAACACCATCATTTCTGTTTCTCGCCGGCGTCCGACATGCACTATTATCCAAAAAAAAAGTGCGCATAAGCCGGTTATCCACCACAGCGCACACAAAAAGGAATAGTACGGTTGAGTGAGGCCGCACACGTGCCTCTTTGTCATGACACCAAAGTGCACCATGGTATCTTCGTGGCACCACACCACACGGAACCGATAGGATTTGGAGCAAAACAGCCGCCTGTATTGTTGGGCGTTTATCTTACGAGTAATGCAAGGAACTTGGTCCGAATTCCTCCGTTTCCAAACTGAGCCGATGACTCTTGTTCTCTTCTATTCATCGGGAAACATTGTGTCCCCTTCACCCATCTCAAAGCTGATAGAATTAAGATTGCTGTGATTTGTTGACATTTCTTTTACCCTCTTCAGTCGCGCAGGTATATAACAGGTTATATAACATTTTGAACAGGCACTGGTTGGTTGACTTCCGCAGGTCACCTGAACGATTCCGGTATAATCAAATCGTTTGCTTCAACTGTTTTCGTACGCATAGTCGGAGTTGGTCTGATTTGATCAGCAGCGCTTCGCTTGTCAATAAAACCCTAGGGTTTGTGTTGCGCGATAGAACTCGGAAGGAGTGTACCGGATCAATCTGACGGCCAGTATCTAACAGATGTCAGAATGCAGGCTTGCGTTTCGACCTCTGACTTGATGATTTTCTCAACAGCATCTCGATGATCCACGTCGGAATGTGTTCTGCCGAGCGTTCCGTTAGACCTCTGTCTGGCCAACCAATGTAAACGTCTCTGCAGCTGCAGTACTCGTGAACTACATGCGAGACAGATTGGTCTGGACAACTTCAGTTCATAGCTGCGGTGAACAAATCCTCTAGTGATCGGTATCAGACATAACCTGGCTGTAGATCCGAAGTGGGTTTGCGTGTTATTTCGGTATTCGCATGGTCACCCTTGAATCGAAGGAATAGGGGTATGTCTTTTTCACGGAACGAACTGGGGTTGTATGTGTCCCGACTCTACAGTAAACCCCGATGCAGAGCTCTGGATGACCGTTCGTCCGCAGGATCTTCGAAATTTCCTCCTCTTGTATCAGTTCCTTATGACTGCGTGGTCTCCTGAAGTAGTTAGAGCGCGAATTTACTGACCGGAAGGTCCGTGGTTCGAACCCGACCTCTGCCTCTCCACTTCCCCTGTCAGGCTTGGGCAACCTGGCAGTATCTCAGCCCTCGTGGCATGGCAGCTAGGCACCGGGAGGGTGCTACAACTGAACGAATGAATGATCCTCCTCGCTTGGTAGAATGAAATGTTTACCAACGCACGCTTATGATCTATTGGAGTGTAACTCGCAGAAATCAGCCAGTCAGTGCTTATTTAATGTATCATACTGGCTTCCTTTTTTAAGTCTTCAGGTTCACTTTGTCTGTCTTGGTTACCCTTTTGCTAAAAATACATGGACGTCGACTTACTATCTTTTCCATAGTTGTCTTATTCTGGAGATACCATCTCAAGGGACCAACCAAAAACTGTATGTTCCGAGAGAATACCTTGGAAAGGACCAACTGAAAATGGTCTGTAGTGGGGACCCGCACTTTTCTCCCTTGAATTCAAGAGTGTCTTCGATTCTGTCAATCGGTCATTGCTGTTAACTGCACTTGCTCAACAGAAGTTTGTGGATTCCATCCGGTCCCTATATTCACATACTTCTGGGTGCGCGATAAGCTTCCCTACAAAACGGAGTGTCCGACACGGATGTCCACTCTTTCCATTGTTGCCGAACTTCGTCATTGATGACGAACCCTGGAAGGTCTTCCAAACCCCGGTGTTCCAATCGCTGCTCATGAAAACCCTGTCGATCTGGGGTGAGCAGGCGATATCGCCCTCATCTTTGAAGACGAAGGTGCAGCACAAACTCTGTTGAATAAACTGACCACCATATTTCGGCGTGCGCCTTGCACCTGCAAAGTGCAAAGTCATGCTTCATAACGTGCAGTCTCTTTACCTAGCCCTTAAAATTCTAGGAAAATCACTCAGCAGTTGTATTAGCTCCAATGGAAATGTGCCTGATGAAGTCAGTGCACGAATCTTAAAGGTCAAAATCACGTTTGCTAATTTGCGCCACTTGTGGCATCAAAACGGCATATCCCGGGGTCTCAAGGGTCGCATGTACCATGCTACAGTAAGGGCTTTGTTGCTGTATGATTGCGAGACATAGCCTCTGCGGACAGTGATGTGAGGCGTCTTCAGGTTTTTGACCACCGATGCCTCAGAAGCGTTGCTGGTGTGGTTCTAATCCATTATCTACTCCTTTCATTGCAGTACGCCGTTTTGGGAACCATGGGCATGTATCTCCTGTTGAATCGTGACTCTTGATCGTTCAGTGGAAACGAACCGATTGGCCATCACCCATGGAGTTCTTTACCTTCTCCAATGTTGTTTTTTCTAACGGTCCCGGTTTTCCGTGCTTTGTACACACTGTCACTTTACTCGTATGTGCACCGATTTTGAATTGTTCATCTATCTCGGTTTATGCTTTATGTTCTTTTTGTCGAGAGAGAGCTGTGATCTACACACTCTTCTGAGATGTGGTCTTTATTGCCCGGATCATTGTCTAGGTAACTTGCGGACTTGCGGTGTGTCTTCCATACTGGTCTCCCTGTTTACACAAAGAGATGTCTTCCACCACACTTCTCATTTAAGGTTATTTAACCGGAGATACTTGGTAACCGCTTAAATCAAGTAGAAAATTCCCTCGCATTTTACAGTGTAAGTCCATCAACGATGCTCTCTCTGGATTAAATCGCGGCGAGATTGTGAGTGGTTGCAATGTTCGTAGGATCCGTATCCACACCCCCTAGTTTGACCAGTTTTCATGTCCGGGTGCGATTATTCGCTAAAGTGGGAAAGTACTGGACTTTCGATCCAAACAGAACTCAACAGCAGTACATGTTCTTGGCTATCTAGGACGGTGGGCGTCGGGGATTCGGTATTTGAGGTGGATGAGGTCTCACTTCACCAGGGCACTTTGGACAAACTTAAATTATTACGTTTATGCTTAACTGCTTGGGCAGAAGTGATGCAACTTAACAAGTTCTGCAACTACCCGGCACGTTTCAAACATCCCTCGAGCCACCGGCCTGGGAATCCCCGACAGGCGTTGCGGTTGATCGACACAACCAGAACTATTACCGGGTCATCGTCCGAGATGTTGAACCAACTACACACGTCGCCGAAAATTTCACATGTTCGCCTGTTTTGGTAGAGTAGTGCCAACACGTGCTTCGCTCTTGCCAAAAGTTTGGAGATCATATCTTAGAAAGGCTAAGCCTATGCAGTTCGGGTGAACATTAAGTCCAGCGCTTGGCACTTGTTGGCGTAGGTCAGAGCGTTCAAACCGCGAGACCCCGATTTTCGCGCACCCTGCGTACAAGCTGCTGGCAAAGATTCGGCGGACATGCAGGAACTTGTTGTGGGCTATGCAAGGTGGCATAGCAATGAGCCGCAGCACCAGTCACTTATTAATCATTAAGGTGCTGGCATTGTCGGGCAATTTCTTATATCTCACCCTCCTGCCATGTAGTGCTCTACAACTATCTCCACGATCCGCCCATTGTTACCACCGTCTGGGTGGTGCTGGATAATCTGGCGGGATTCCATTAATCATACGACCAATAGTACTGTCGTGCTTAGGATAACAGTATCAGGTACGTGCTCGTTGGCAATTAGGGCGATACTCTCAATCCCGGTTATTTAGGTCTAAAGGAAAACTGGTGAGTATAGTGGTGATCCAAAGGGTCTATCGGAATATTACGCAAAGCTAACTAGTCCAGGTTAGGTAGGTTAGCCTCTGCTGAATGTTTTGTTTGTTTCGCAGAATCAAGACACGTATCTCAGCCGCCTGCATGGGCGGCTGTTCTTCAAGCCTCTACCGATTGGCAGGTCCTCCCATGAGTTAAAACGAAAGTCGCAGTTTTTAAACTACTAAGGTTTGTCTCAATAGCAGACCTTGAGCACGCCCTCCTGGTCTGTGAGTTTCATCTCAAGCGGACTAGCTATTGGAGCCTGTTTCGCATCCAATTGTATTCTATTTCAGTAGTGTTTGCGCCGAAGGATTTCGCGCGGCATTGTAAGTGGAATCAGCTAAGTGTCCGATGGTGTCTGTGTAGCGTCTTGATTTCGCTGCCGCATTGTAGTCAAGTCAATACATTTAAGTCTTGGTATCTATCCACAACTGATGGTTAATCCAGACACGTTTCTCAAGGATGCAGATTGTCGTGTTCGACTTCGAAGTTCCAGTGCTCAGTCTTTAGCTATACGGATGGGTACTGTCAGGGTGGCCCTACTGCCTCCTCACAATCGTTCGCTTTGGTTCTTGAGGTATTATGCTGGTTTTCAAGTGCGGGCTGATAAATGACAGGTGTTTTGGAATCACAGGAAGGATGCTGTCACTGGATGTGTGAAACTTCCTTCTGAGAAGTCGTCACTCGATGAACCGGTCAATACGTGTGGTCACGTGATGTGGTTTGAATGATGAGTGTCATGATGCCCTGTCTAAGTGAGAGCTAATCACACTGCTGATCAGCCACTCGTGGCCAAACGGTTAAACGTTCAGCCACTGGCCCCTGAGTTGTCGCGCCTTGCTCTAGTCCATTCTTGAATCGACTGCGCAACGGAAATCCACAAATCAATGGTGTCTGATGGGTTTTCAAGGCTGAATTATCGGCTAAGTCAAGTCAAGAGCAGCTTACAACTCCCCTTCGGTTCTGGAGGGGAAGTTGCTCTTGTAGATAATTCTGTGACTTCCAACTTGTCTCTTCGACGGACGTACTTCCTTGTGGAGAGGAGGTTTGCTCAAGAGGCAGGGTTTCGAACAACGCCTTTGATGGGTCGTACACTGCCAAACCAGGTCTGTAGTTTTCTTTCCGTTTCCAATTCTAGAACGACGTACCTCTCCATCTGGTCACCATGTGTCCAGCTAATTGGCTGCTGCAGTCAACCCGGTCGTAACAGAATTCTGTCCACTGAGAATGCTATTCAGCAACGTTCTTTTATGCATTTCCTGGTCAAGAGAGGTGATCAGTTGCTTGGCTGCACACAGTCGAGTACCGGTTGGGATTTCGGCCAATTGCGACAACATAATACATGATGGCCACATCGTTTGGTGCATGATAAAACTGTGTAGAATGCGTTCGCTAAAAAAGAACTATGCGCCTATTCACCTTTATCTCAAAGAACTATGAGTTTTTTTACCTGCAATTAAGCTGAACCAGACCAGCTGACAAATTTGGATTGGCACAGTTCTTTAAACGGTTCCTAATAGTGCATGACTCATACCGGGATCCTCCATTCACCGTGGGTGTTCTGCGGGAAAAAAAATATCAATTTTGCAAACGTTTTAAGCACACCAAATGCGCGGAACAAATGTAGCTTGTCGCCTGCAACCCACTGATGTGGGATGGTGGTACACTGATTGATTCTCCAGCAGGATTTAATGCTGATGCCAACTAAAGTTCCTGTAGGTCCGCTCCCGTTTACCGCCAATGAATCCACCCAGCATCTCAGAACCTACAAACCGAACCGAGGCGTAGATTGATGTCGCTGCTCAAGCAGCAGGGACCTGTCGTTAATTATTTCGACATATCAGTTGTTTAAAGCACTGTGATCCCCGGACCAGTTTGAACAAGGCATTGTAGACAGAAAGGAAAAATTCATTTCTTACACACTGTTCCGCCGCAAAGCGTGTAAAACGGCATAAGATACATATCAATTGGAAGCTTACAAAATGTATATAATCCAAAAACAATATGGCCGATCAATAAAACCAAGACAGTTCCAGAGTGACCCTTTGGTCTTTCTGAGGGCGTCGGTCAGGCTTAAAACCACTAATCCATAAAGCCTCAAGGATCTTCGACCTCTGTGGCCATCTGCCTCGGCTGGAGACTTGGGCAGATGAGTTAATTGATTGCTGGTCTGTTCGCCGAGCTTGGCAGCTGGATTGCAAATGTTCCATCACCAATCGAGATGGCATCATCAGTGTGTGGTTGAGTGGGTATACTCTCCCTCCTGTGCTCATATAGTTTCTAAACAGTATCTAATATCTCTAAAGTGATTGGCTGGTCCCGAAGTGGTTTTCGTGTAATTTGGTTGGTCAGCTTGGAATCTGAGTCACATTGTGATCTCATTTCCTTGTGTCTGGTTGGTTCGTTGGGCGCCTTCAGTTCGATAGTTCTGTTCCTCCTTTTTGATTGAGCCCGTATACTTCTTGCGTTGTGGTGTGATTTCGTTCCACGTGATTGGTTGATTGAATAACCTCCTATTTTTAATAACCTTTCTTTAATCCGACTGGTCTGTTGGTTGTCGTTAGGCTGTTCGATTTCCCATGTGGCTCAGAGTCCCGCAAACGTGTAATTCTTTTATTCGTATCGGTTGATAGACTGGGTCGATACCGCTGAGTTCGTTGATCGATTTTTGTTTGCAGTACCACGCCTCTGCGAACTCCCACTCCCGTTTTGCTCAAACAGACGAACAACCAATCAGCGCAACGATGAGTATGTTAAATTAAGTGACCTGTGTCGATTAGATGGATAGACGATTTTTACCCTGGATTCGACCAGCGTTGAATTGGCGTCAGCTGACGTGGTACGGAATTCGTTCTGGGCAGGTGCTGCTTTGCTCTCTTTTGAAGCCCCCTCTCAATTCTGCCGATACATTTAGTACCGCAAATTCGAGTGATTTCGAGTAAATGCAATCATTGGGGGATAAGACTGAAGTCAGCATTTTGGTTGGCGGCAGTGGCTTAGCCCGTTTTATTCGCTTCCGCACACAACAGTTGATAAATTGACCCATGATTGATTGATCCTAACTAATCTACACTGACATGTTCTGCTCTTATCAGCACAACCCGGGTCATCCTGGAGCACCATTAGCAAACGAAAAGGCCCCCACTGATTCGCACTGTACCGCCTCATTTAGAAGCATAGTGAAAGTCCCCAGCTCTCACCCGGATAATTTATCAGACACTAGAAAATCCCGGCTTTCGGCTTCCTCACTTAGCTGACTGCATTTCATGCAGCACGGATAAAAGATCAAAATCAAAGCTCCTGGCCTGACCAGTAAACATGAATTTCCCGTTTTCACGGACCAAACAGTAGCTGGCACAGCACTGCAGTGCAGTACTAAGAACTACAGCCAGCCGATCAAGGGGACGACTCTGTAGTCAAACACGCTGGCCAACATTTCTCGGTCAGTCCGATGAACTCAGTACAATCAAATTGGATCTCAGTGTTTAATAACAAGACGTGGATGCCTGAATACTTCCACGAAAATTGTGCTGATTGGTTCAAACGACAAGAAGATCTCTCTGTTGGGTAGCACTTCATCCAAAGCGTCCTGGACATAGATGCCTCCAAAAAAGGTGATCAACACCACCATCAGAGACAGCAACATAAGTGTTGACACGGATGCTTCACTCTCGCACAACCACAAAGTCTATTTAGTTATATTTAAGGTCCTAAAATGGAAAGAAACGAAAAGAGCGGGTGAGTGAGGCACCTGTCTCAAGCGCTCAATCAGACAAGCTGGAAACAAACTGAGAGCGCGAACGCCACTGACGTCGATCAGCCACCATTTCTCGCGATATCTTTAGCTAAGTGCAGATGAGGTCACGCGGACTCTGTTCTAGAATGCGACCACACCGACAACACCTAAACTCTTCGTAAGCTCTTCCACACCCTTCTGCCAAGTCATACGTTGTCCATCTCGCGGTCTATCCCATTCTGAAAGTGTCACAGGTAGCAACACTCGTCTCGGTAGGCGATGTTTTGGGAGGCGCGGCACATAGACGAACCACCGCTGTTGGTGGTGCTGGATGTTGTCCGCGACTGAGGTGCCTGCTGCACAACTGACTACCCGTCTTCTAATCACCTCGTTACGAATCCGTTGGTGCCATCCGAGACCAGCAACGCTTCTGGGACATTGGTATGGCCAAAAACCTGAAGACGCCTCACATCATATGCCCGTGGAGACCAGGTCTTGCAACCATGCAACAAAACAGCCCTTGCTGTAGCTTGGCACACGTGACCCTTGAGACCCAGTGATATACCTTTTTGACGCCACAAGTGACGCAAATTAGCAAACGTGATTAGGGCTCATGAGATTCGTGCACTGAATTCATCAGGCACACTTCCATCAGAGCTAATACAACTGCCGAGGTATGTAAAGTTTTCCACAATCTCCAGTGATTCTCCTTGAACTGTAAGCGATATGTTCGGAGATTGCACGTCCTGAAGCATGACTTTGCACTTTAAAGGTGCAAGGCGCATGCCAAAAGATGGCGTGATGGTGGCCAGTCTACTCAACAGAGCTTGTGCTTCACCTTCGTCTTCAAAGATTAGGGCACTTTCGTCTGCGTACTCCAGACCTCGCCAGTAACGATTTGGACACCAGGGTTTTGAAAACCTCTCAGCGTTCGCCTCACTGTTTCATCGACGGCGATGTTGAAAAAGGATGGAGACAACCTTGTTGGACACCAACTGTAAGAATCGGGTGGTTAAGGATCTTACAGGACGATTGCAGCTATCGGACTATATGCAGTTCGTATCCGGTAGGCAGTAGGAACAGACGACGGAGGGCAGTGGATGTTGTATTTAGAACTAATTCTATTAACGTATGGTTTAATAAACATCATGAATCGAGCAGAACGTACAATCAATAATGGCGCCATCGGTAGGAGCAGCAGGGCTTTCTTGAAGTAATAGTGAGTATGTACCAAGGGATACAACAAACATACGGATACGGGGAGTCAGACAGCATAAATAGGCCACGTACAGAAGACAGTCAGCACGTTGAGGAGCTAAGGGAAACTGTCTATAAAACGGTGAATTTGGTACAATTTAAATGTACCTGCAATCGTTGGCTGACGGCGTAACGCGGCAGCTCGTGTCACGTGTCAAATAGGAATGCGCGCCTAGGTTCGTTTAACACAAAATCCAAGCAAAGACTATCGGGTAGATACGACAGAAAGTTGGTACAAAAAATAGGGCCTCATACAGGTTGGTGCAAATGATAGCGCTCTCGTCTGCCGTCCGATGCGTTCCCGGTTCGGTCCCCGGCCGGTCCGTTTTCCTGTCGGAGCAGACGCTCGAAAATCGGTAGAGTTGGTACGAAACCGCAAGCGAAGACGGACAGGCAACAAAATCTTGACATTATTAACAAGGGTGTAAGTAGACCTTAAACGGGAGCGGAAACCGGGTGGCGGACGGTAAGTCATGCTACTCATGAGTAGTTAGAACAAATAAGAGGAATAGCCTCTGATCGCCGTTGATTCACAGGAATCAGCACCACCCTTATAGAGAAGCTTTTGGAGAGTTTAGCATACACTCTTACACGCCCTGTCTAGGCTTGGACAACCCGGCAGTATCTCAGCCCTCGTGGTTCCTTTGGGTGGGATGGTAGCTAGGCGCCGAAAAGGGTGCCACAGCTGGACCATTGCACACCCAGGAGTATGTGGATATAGGAACAGGATTATACCCATAGTCTTCTGGGGCATGCCCTGTTGTGCAAGTGTTTAGCAGCACCCACCGATTGACAGAATCGAACACACCCTTGAAGTCAAGGAATACTAAGATTGTGGGTCGTCTGTACATATGGGGTTGTTCTAACACCGCGCGGAGTTTGAAGATGTGGTCAACGCACCCTCTACCCGGTCGAAATCCCGCTCGATGCTCACGGGTCAAGATTTCGTGTACCGCACTGAGGCCATGATGAATCGATGACGGCAGAAGCCTTGCTACAACTGGAGCAAAATGGGCACCCCAGTAGTTCCTACATTTATTGCGAGTACCCGTTTTTAAGATGGTACTATTGTCGACTAAGTTGTCTGGGACGGTCTCCTTCTGTCAGCTAGACGCAGGTAGGATAGACAGGAACTGGCGACGAATCTGCTGTCGTCCTTGAACACAGTAGATGGAAGCTCGTCAGGTTCAGGAGCACGAAAACACTTGAGTAGACGTTTACAAGCGGATACTTCTGAGGCTGAAGGGGACTTTATATTCACAATCCGCGTTTCTGTTAAAGGTAGACATTCCGGATTGGACATGGCGGATGGCCAACCGAATTGCTGTTCTAAGTATTGTGCCAAACGTTCTCCTTTGCTGGATATAAGAGAGCGATTTCGGTCCAGTCCTTGGATGGATGTGGATGGACTGTACCGCAGGCGGAGGTCCCGGCTCTGAGTAGCACTGTGGATATCTGTCTCCAGCGTCCGTTAACAGCCGACATCAGACCATCTGGTAGGCGTTTGAGGAACCGATTCTGATAGGTTTGTTTCATTTGTTTCATCTGAAGCAGGAGTTCTTCCTTGCTCCTGCGTCTCAGGTTCGACCCAAGACGACCACCAAATTGGGCCTCTGCAGCGTTAAGCCTACCTACCTGAAATTCACGCCATCAACAACCAAAACGAAGTCTGAGCTTTTAGCCCGTTGTAAAAGAGCACCTAGAGCGTCCTAGAAACTGCCCTTGGGATATTCACAGGTGCAAAACCTTTGGGCACAAGAAAACACGATGAGCAGGGAGAGGTTCATCTTACTTTCTCAAGATGCTTGCACAGATGTTGCTGCTCCATAGTTGATTATGTTCTTTTTGTGATGATAGGTTTGAAGACGACTAATCAAGTAGGGCAAATGATGTGAACCAACAAACAGAAAAAAACTGATTTTCGGGCAACGGGAATCGTCCCAAAGTGTCTGTCCCGATTAATGAGACACGGTGAACAAGTACAGCACGAAGGTTCAAAGTGGCATCCCACGCTTATTTGGGGACCAGAGTGATACAGACAACATATTATGTAAGGTATTATAATTTGACCTGAAGTTCATTCGGTTGTTTCACCCGTTCACTGTTAATCTACACGGATTGGCTGTTCGTCTGAATATAAGCGGCACATGTGATTTCGCACTGCGTTTTGAAAACTTTTTAAACACAGTTGAGAGGAGCTGGTTGAAATACCAACATAATGGCAAGGAATGTCAACAAAAGCAGACAGGTGGTTGGGGGTTCTTCGGTAGGCACAATATCGTGCATTTTTGAAGGCTGTTCCTTAAGTGTAGATAGCGCCTGTGTTTGCGATAAGAGGACCATTTACAGAACAAAGTAGGGAGAGTGTGTGTGATATATGCACACGTGAACCAAGTTCTCACACACGTTTTTGAGCACGATACCTAAGGGGTATTAGATCAGGTGAGACGTTTTTGAGCGGAAAGGTGAGTGAGAAACCCTATCCAGGAGACAGTCTTGCATCAACGACGGTGTTTCCGAAGCGCACGATAGAATTTAGAGACCAGACAACGTTACAGAAGCGCACGGATTTCGTAATCAACTTCAGCTTTTGCCGCAGACATTTGTAGGGCGCAAAGGCTGAAGCTGAAGGCTCAGCTTTACACGTCTTGGCATTGTAATCAGGAAGCACTGGTGGCCGGTTCTGGTAAAAGACCTCATCACACATTTCGTCCTGATTTGAGCTAATCAAGTGCTTGGTAGAAAACATGGCCTCCAAAGTTCCAGCTTTAGCGTCAATATTTCCAACACGAAAAAACCCCGAACGAAAACTGTGTGCAGGGCTTCGAAATTCCTTAGAAATCTGATGAGGTAGCGTCTCCTAATTTATTACGATCCCCACAAGAAACCTGATAATTGTCATGCCGTGGACTTGAAGTGTTTGCAAAAAGCAATTCACTGCGCGCTTCGTCTTGAACGAGACTTTCGAAAACTCCAAGCCAGGTCCTTCGTGGGGTTGGGGAAAGTTAGTGGCGAATCGACTACTCATGAGTAGTCGGATTTATAACGAATTTCAAAATACGCCCTAAGGCAAGTAAAAACCGTTTTACTCCGGTTAGTAAATGTTCTACGTTATCGAAGGCTAGCCCTTAGCAGGCCACTGATTGGTGGACTGCCCGTTACCGCTGGAACTGGTGATGCATTTTAGCTAGCGGAAATGACAATCATGTAATACGAATTTGGAATTCACGGATTATGGAACAATAGCTAAAATGGAAATCGAGCCTGTAGTTGGCCGGCCTCATATGCTGTAGATAAGCCCGTTTGCAGAGAACTGGAAACGGTTTCGTTGCATTTGACGGCACGGAAGCTTGTAACGTGTAAGGTTGCAGTTCCCCTCGGAAAAATGGCAAACATAGCACTAAAGAAGAGTCTTACATCGAGCATTCAACTCCCGCATTCCACTCCATTCCTATCAAGTCCCAGTCCTATGTGATTGAAGTCGTCCAGTGGACTGACGTGATGAAAGCTGTCTTACCAGCTGCCCGGTCAGAAACAACTTCGATCAACTCCGAACGATAAATCTGTTATCAATGCGTCCGGAAATGATGTTTGCAAGGATACAGTGATAATTCAACACCTACGTCTGCGTCGACGTGGCTTCAGGAGAGCGTTGATGGGGCTCTGCTGATGGTGGTAATGTCTCCGTTCTCCATTTTAGCTACCTGAGGGTATGGGAGGCAATGTCCCAGCTGTAATCAGTAATATGATGATGACTACCAGCTTCTGAAAGGGTGCCTCAACCATTGGGTTACGTCCTTGAGCCCGGAGAGCGAATGACGTTTAAATAACTTCAAGCCAATTCGCCCTCATACAGCGTTTGATACCCTATCGGTTGAAAAGCTCTTGTATTCTACATGAAGACCAAATGGTTCGAAATGTGGGACAAGTGAAAATGAGTCATTTTCGTCTTCTTTCCGATTTTTGTCAGGATATACTAAGTGCGCTTCTACATGGTTGAAGGCTATGCGTAACAACCCAAGTTGCAGTTCAACTTCTACTCCCTTTACCCAACCTCGTTCGCTTTCTTTCAAAGGCCAATTCCAAATAGATTGTGACGTCACATGTACACAAACACATCCAAGGAAGTATGCTTGTGTTGAAAGTGCCCATTGATTTTCGAATTGAACGTCCAATTTTAAAATGAACAATTTGTTAGCCGCCGTTCAACGATCCGGTGGTAACCGGAGGTTGCAGAAGTATACCACCAAAATTTCGCGTATGACTGTCACGGCAGCGGATAAAAGGGGTCAGAGAAACGAAGTCAACTACTGATGATCATCGTTTTTTACAGTGTGGTGATATAGATGTTCAACGTGAGTTTCTTTTCCAGGAGAATAGTTGAGGGAGATGAAACTTCGGAAGGTAGAAGAGCATTGTAGGTAGGTTAGAATTCTACAATGAACGTAGGCCTACGACATGACTTAAGTGGACTTGTGACATGCTGTTAGGCATCGGTTTCACGGCCTGTGCGCTTCCGTTAAATTTCACCGGCTCGCCTCATCCAGCTAAGAATGGCATGGACAACTTCAAATGACAATACAAGTTCTAATTCTTTCTCCAGTCAGCTTGGTCTGTTTGTTTTCACCAGCCTACAGGAATAAACTTTACGATGCTCACCAGATTCTACAGAATTGCTTGCAGCCATAAAAGCCTTATAAGGGATACTGAAATCTCTCTGGTGGGTGATCCTGGTGCGGCTCATCGATGCCTAGTCAGCATGATCAAAAACTGTTGTGACTCTACGGGATGACTCCTTATTGTAAGTTCAAATTAAACCAGAAAACACGTAGGTAAAGACACGGGTGTACTGCGTACATGCGGCCAAAACAGGTCCGCCTTGTGACGGGTAAGCAAACAACTGAGTCACATGTCCAGTCATCCCACAGACAGCTCTCTGATGTAGGGAAGGGTAGACACGCACGCGTGCAAACCAATCGGACACGCATCCAATCAGCGCACATCGGTGGTGCGATGACGAACGGACTCGCGCACGCGCAAACTCTGACACATCGAGGCGGCTACTGCACCGCTACTGTAGGTGACGTACGAACAAGCGGACGAATTCCCAACTAGGACGCGAGCTCGACCCCTCCTATCGCAGGAAACAAGGGAAATACAAAACCTATGGAGGAGGACTTTTGCCAACTTTTGCGAACAAATTTTTATTGATATAAACGTGAAGTGTAAATATGTATATATATTCTGGATGATCTTGGAGAGCAAAAAATCCGTCAGCACGTAGAAAATGTGACTAGCCAGTTGGAAAGAAGCACGGTCTTTTTGAAAGTATCCAAAATAGGGAGAAACTCAAATTCAAATGGTATAAAATCAACTTGATAATGAGTCAACAAGTGAAATTTCGATCCGTCAGTAGGACTAGTCTATGCTGAAAAGACGGGAGGCCCTGTACAGCGGTTTCGTCCTTCTTGGGAATCATCAGCAGTGCGCATCTCACAAAACTCGACGAGTTTCGAACCCGCAACCTTCCAGCCAGGAGTGGAATAGTGCTCCTGGCCTCCTGGCATACATAAATTTCACTTGTAGGATGAAAGCCAAATTGACATTTTATGACATTTCTACTGCCTTAAAGTGATGAAACACATCCGCCTGTACATTTGTTTTATATGTCGCAGTATTCGCTAGCCTATCCCTTTATCAGCGATTACCTACAAGGGAGACAAAAACAGACAATTTTGAGCGATTACCTGAAATAGGTGGATCGATAAAATCGCATCGCGGTGACGAAGACTCATTACATATATGGATTTTTGCTGGACACAGGAAGACCAAACCACATCGAAAACGGAAGCACTCTGAACCGGATAGTAGCACACTCGTTTCATCCTTGTTGGGAATCATCAGCATTCTAAATCGCAAAGGTGTCTGTGGAAGTTCGAACCCGCGATCTTCCGGCCACGCACGGTTCACCAACGCTGTAGTTAGCTCGCATTCATACAGAATAGAGCGCCACCGTCTGTCAGTCACACGTTTCACGTCACGTGATCTGGTGTTGATTGGCCTCTTGGGTTGTGCCTTCTCAGATGAAGAACATACAAGTTTATCAAGGTAATTTCTCTTCTAAGTAGATTGTGGTTTGTAGTTAGAATACTGACCTGTTTTATCATTAAGACTACGCAATCGCCTGGCTGGAATTTTGAAAGAGTTCAGTTTTCCATTTCATAGAGGATTACAACAATTGAACATGTGACATACAGCGTTTTCCGCTTGATTCGGTTTCGGTGGGAAAAGCTTGTTGTGGATGGCCTAGGGCAGGCATCAGTAAATGCCCCGAATTAGGGGCTTGGATTGTTCTCTCACTTTCAAACTGAGGTTTTTTTTCTCATGTTTATTACCCTCTCCTTCTGGCATCTCCTGGGACTTGGCTCTCCTTGGGGAGCCCGTCTTGGGGATCATCATTAACGTCCAATATACCCCACTTCCAGGAAAGAAGTACTCCTGATGACTGGGAATGCTGATTCTTTTCGGTGTGACGTAGTGTATTTTCGAAGTTTGTCCTGATTTCTCAGCTTCTGCTTTTCACAATTTCTTCCGAAGACCTTATACAATCCACGGCATAATTATGGGGTAACGGATTTTACTCCCTCTATCGACGTTCTCAAGCGAGTGGACGATACAATTTTGGTGAGAAGATGACAAACGCAGACTAATAAGTTATGCTTGAAGAAAGTAATTCGCATGGAAGCCACATGAAAAGCAGGTGAAAATGGGGTCCTGTACACCTATGTGCCTGGGCATTTCCACCTCCTAACCCAAGTACCACTCCTAAGTACACTTTGAAAGGTTGTTTAGGTGATATCTTGATCATTAGCTCTCCATTCCTGTTTGTGTGAGTGTGTCGATCGAACTTAGAACCGCTGTTCATCTTAAGCGCTAGTGTGTTGTAAGGGGTTCTCAGTGGAGCTGAGATCTGGGTTGCATGCCCACTATCCATGCAGCGTGATACCACAAACCAGAAGCCAGTTCCAGGTGAAGCAAGAGCCAAAGTTCCACGAAGGTATTTTGTTGAAACGCCACCTCCTGTGTAGTTCCGACTATTAGCGATAACAGGAGTCGATCAAGAAACCCCTAACACTCCAGATGCGGTACAGTTTTGGCATTGTCCATACTGCTCTGGTAGGCATGCTAACGCAGAGGAATTACCCGACTCCTAGTTGAATCTGTAGGAGTCACTAGATGTTCGTCTTGTTCCAAGGAGATGCTGCTTGATTCTTCAAGGTGGTGAAAGTCATTCTTCCCGTAGGATGCTTTTCCAGAGTTTCAGATTTGATTTAGTCGCTTTGCGACAGCACGTACATCAAGATATGTTTGATGAAAACTGAGGTGTTGTCTCCCTCCGAACAGACGAAGTCTTCGTGGCTTGATATTCATAACACAAAGTTGGACGTTACCGGTGCTTCAAAGCCAGTGTGAACAACAGTGGATAAAACAGAGGTATTTCAAACCACCTGTTCCCACACCTGCTGGACCATGGATTTGTGCATGGCTGCTAGTCTGATAGGGATTACAGAATGCACCGAGATCGCTCGTTTGACCATGCAGATGACTTGAAATGGCCGTAGCAGATTTTGGTGACCGTCCGCTGGATCGAAGAAGGTGGGATTTCAACAATAACTCTGGTGTAACTAACTGCTGTCCCCGCTCCAGTACCTTCGTGTCGGGAAAAAACCCACCAACAAGGAACATGGCAGCTTTATTGTGAACAAGCGAATGCGAAAATTACAAGAAACATCGTGGCGCTTGAAGCGCATTTTGACCTTGCTCCAGGCTCTCTGAACGGAACTGGGTGAACACTCATCACCGTCGGTCGTTGTTCTACTGATAGACTGCTTAAACATCCAAATGGCAATGGCTTTTCCGACCCGAATGAGATTTTGGTGGGGGTTGAGGATCTTAGGAAGTTTCGGGCATTCTGTGATTATTTTCAGGAATCTCACCCTCCTGACGGACTCTTAGTTCTTAATTACCTTGGTTTTCTCCCGCATGTTTACGTGCTGAACACAAGGAGAAACCTGAGCAACAACGGTTTTCTTTCAGTTTGTCGCTGGGTGTGTGACGGCCTTATCTTGCATGTGTGAGATCATCGCACCTGTGTTGGTACGGGAATGTAGTTGGATGACGTCACTGGATGTAGAACTCACAGGACTAGATTGTAACCTAACACTTTCTTCGACCTCTGTTCTTGAGCGATTTATCAACTTGTCATATCCCTATGGGCAAAGAGAGTTAGGGTTTCAACATGTGGATACTATGTACCGAAACACCAGAGGGGAACCTTTATCATGTCAACTGAGCCTAATGCCGGACATGCAAAACCGCACGTGTCATTAAACCAAGAAACAGCACGCGTTGCGGGAAAATCAAACTGTGGAGAACAAACCCAAAATTTGGCCACAAATGGGGCACAGCAGAGGGAATAAAACAAAACGAGATTCGGAAATGCTATCTTGGTTTTCTGCTGAACCAAAATGTATTTTTCGGTTAACAGTGCAGCTGTCGGGGATACATCCTATACCGCCAATCCAAAAGGCGTTGCTGTATCTACAGAATGGCTGAAGCAAGAGGACCCAAATGATTCCTTCAAAAGATCCTTTCGTTTCCGTGGGGGGCACTTATAAGAAGCCTGTTGAAAAACTAATCAAAGTACTTTGATTGAAAATATGCAAGGTGCCCAAATTTTATTGGGACGTTCTGTTCTACCTACTAAGAGCTACTCGGCTGTTTGAACAATAGTATGCTACACACAACTGTCATTTTGTCATGAAATTTTCTGTGATATCGGCAGTTGTTCCATTCGACCAGTGCCAGTTCTTTTGGAGATCTTTGCTCAATAACCTCTTTTAATCCATCAGTTTGTTTTGCGCAGTGAATCAGACCTAACAAATTTTGACACCCTATGCTATCAACCTGAGGATTGACGAGTATGTAACATTGTTGGTAGTGTGTGGAGATTTGAGAATTTTTAACTCTGATTTCTTTCTGCAGATGAAGTCAATCCATACTGAAAGGTCGAGGAACACTGTGCAGCGGTTTCGTTCTCAGTGGGAATCATCAGCAGTGCATATCTGTCCCTGTATTTTCGACCCGCGATCTCCCGGCCAGTAGTTTCATCGCGTAACCGCTCAAAATGAGCGGCTGATCAGCATGGTGATCAACTCACACGACCACTCATCGATCCACATCACGTGATGTTGACTAACTCCTCGAGTGACGACTTCTCAGATAAAAATTCCAATCATCTCACTACACACTACCAACTGAGAGGATGAAATTTCTAGTTAAAATTACCAAATATCCTAAGACCCCTATCAAGCGATAAGCAGTTTAGAAGAATACTTTCACGAGACGAGTGAACCTTCTTTCTGAGAAGTCATCCCTCGAGAAGCCAGTCAATACGCGACCACGTGATGTGGTTCCGGTGATCGAAGGATGAGTGGAGCTCTGTCCTGTCTAAGTGAGAGCTAATCACACTGCTGATCGGCTGCTTGTGGCAAAACGGAAGGTTGCAGTTTCGAAACCGCCTGAGTTTTGTGATAAGCGCACGACTGATGATTCTCAATAAGGATGAAACAGCTGCACAGTGCTTCTCGGCTCTTCAGCACAGATTTGCTTCTGTGACAGGATGAAACCTTCAGTAAACATTTATAAATAACCTACTTGGGAAAGAAAAAAGCTCACAAGTCGCCTGACTGGTCATCACCCCAGGAGCCGGTCACCCCCGCAACGTGATCTGAATTGCCTGAGTGAGGGATGGTTGCTCAATATTCCCAGTCCCATGTACCAGTTTATTCGAAGGATGAGTGGCGACGTATGCCATATAGATGCAAGTTAATCGAACCGCCGGTCAGCCGGTTGCGCTTAAATGGGTCAATCTTTAACTGTAAGTTTGAATCTCCTGTAGGTTCATGAGATGAGCAGTGCGAGTGACTTCAAATGTAGAAAGAATAGCTGTGCACTGATTCTTGACCATTCTTTATGGAATGGCTTCACTTGTAGGATGAAATCTCGATGGAACTGCAGGTAACTGATGAGAGCAGTGTACCGTGTTCGGAGTTACTTTTGATAGTACACAATCCAGAAGTTATCGATCTTCCTTCGCTTACGGGCGGGACTTTTAAAATACATATTTCTACGAAGACTCGTATTCCTGATTGTTAGGAATCGTACATTTAACAAGCCAAACTGTGACCATCTTTTGCCTTGTGTTATGCCTCAATTCATATTTCCTTTGTCCAAAAACCCCTTGTTCCAACCTGTAAATGGTCACTGGCCAGGGAGAAAACAAAATTATTGTCAACAATGCAAAATATGACCCGCTATTAAAACGCCGTTAAGTTAGACAACAACACAATGGTACTCGAGAGAATTAGACTGTAAAAAATTTTGGGGAAAATGTTGAATAGCCGTCATTTCCCCTGCGAAATAGTTCTACTGAAAACTTCTTTCGGATCAAGCCAACTGTTCAGTATACTGAGCAAAAGGTTAATGAAGCCCCGAAATCTCGTAAATATCTCGAATTTTCTGCACTGACTTCGGACATGGAACATATGTTACTGACGCATTCGACACAATTTAACTGTAAGTTTTCCGAGTAGAAACTAACATTTTCTTGGAGTGCGAAATCTCAATACAGACACCGTCTGTCCTCAATGATTTCGGACTGACAAATACGGTGTAATATCAATCCTGTGAAACTAGAAGCCTCCTTTCAGAATCTCATGATGTGAACTACAAGATTTTGCCATGCGAGGTATCCGCAGGAGAGGAGCCAACCACATCGCATGTTAGCTTGCTAGCCAGAACTGCGGAATGCATGTCCGACCAAGAACATCGATCGTTGCTGAGCTCTGAGATGAGCTGTTGTGTGGAATACCCAGCCATTTCACTTCCTAAAATTTGGCTCGGTTCATCCGTTGAATATCATAAGAGTAGGGATAGCCCAGTGTGAACTCACCGGCCATAAGGTTTGTGGTTCGAACTTAACAACGGCATCTTGACCGTTCCGGTCCATGCTTGGAGAACTTCGTATCATCACAGCCCTCTTGCTTCCTTCCCATAGCGTGGCAGCTGAGCTTCGAAAAGGTGCTACAGCTTGAAGGTTATTTTTTAGGCATTCACGAAGCAGTTCACCGAGCGAAGTAAATATGTCCTCTGTAAGGAACAAAGACACCCACAATGAATTCACTTAAAAAAGCAGTAGAGGTATTGCAAATCTTACTGATTGTACGCTGTGTTCGTCGAGACCATTTGAAGGAATCAATCTGAGGACCGATTCTATAGACGTGGTACGGATTTTTCTGTTGACCATACTTATCCTAAAATACTCCGCATTGTTTGTCCACCATGTCCCAGGCAATAACTCAAAATGGTGGGGTTTACTCAACTTCTGACATAGCATTCGCTGGCCAAATGCTAACCTCAACAAACAGATCAGGCAAGACATTACAGACACCTAGATTAAATGCAAGTCCCTTGAAACCTGAGGACCAAAGGATCCGCACCTGAGTCTGTGTGGTGAGTACGTGCTAAGTATATATTAGTTGGACCAGCAGACAGCTGGAGACGTGCGTTAACGAACACAGGCGAAGAACTTCCAGCTAGCGGACTGTTGTAACTGGCTACGAAACCCACGCCCAGAACCAACAGAAAAGACACCCAACGGCCTAACCTCGAACGATCGACAGCAAAATTACAGGCAGTGTTGCAGTATTTAAGGTGCAATTTTGGCCTTGAATCAAGGCTGTCGATGATGAGTGGTTGATTGGCATCGCTTCTAGGTCACGTCGGAGCCCCCAAGCATAGTCAACCGTCGCCGATTGGGTGCTTGGACGTCCAATCGATAGCTAGCTTTTCTGGCCCGTAGACACAGCGACCATTTTGACGCGATTTTGCCCTAGATGGTGTTTCCAAATAAGTTACGGATGTCCTGGGGTTATTTTCAAGAATGTGCCTCTCCCGACACTGACCTAGCTGGAGAAGTATTTATATATAGGACTTCGGGTTGCTTCCAGTGGCGAGTTAACGGCAACGGACTGAACGAATCAAAATAGTGATTACTTAATTTGGGAGCTACCGAAATGAAACTCGGATGTTGATACAACTAGCACTCATTGAATTATATTGATCCGCTTGTCGCTAGCCTGGCGCGCGAGATGGCTCAGTGGTTAGAGCGCGAATTTACTGACCGGAAGGTCCGTGGTTCGAACCCGACCTCTGCCTCTCGACTTCCCCTATCTAGGTTTGGGCAACCTGGCAGTATCCCAGCCCTCATGCTTCCTCCGGGCGGCAAGGCAGCTAGGCACCGAAAGAAGGCTACAGCTGAACGATTATTATTCTAGTAGCCTAGCGCGCCACTTTGGCTTATATCACGAACTGAGAGACTAAACTGTTAGCCATCGTGTAATTGCATTTGCGCCTCGATTTCACCAACTGAGTTCACTATTGGAGCAAGCCAGTGATCGTACATATCTGAACTGACTTCGCATTTTTTCACTGGACCAGGGAATATGACTGTTACAATGGAAAAAACCTCATCGCTCATTTGTCTCTCTATATCATCTTGGCGTCCTGTCTTGAAAAACTACCAGTCTAATTGGGAAATTGTAACCCGATGACCTTGTAATAAGACGGCAAACAGTAAAGCATATTCTTTGGCGTTCGTTAGTGGTCGTAAGTAACAAGTATTGGTTGGTCAGGTGCCTTTCGATCTGTTCGCCGAGCTTATCGTCCCAACCGATGTAACATCTTCGGTGTGCCGTCATATTGCAAGCTAACTGCCAAGCTCAGCGAACAGATCAACTGCCACTTGATCATCCACCAATGAACGCACCCGAACTATCATTATTCAGGTATATTTCCAATACGCTCATTTTCAAACCACCCTTATGTTAACTAAGGTCATTGGAGATGCGGGGGCTACACCTATCTGTTTACTCCCAAGAAGTGGGAAACCGGCAAGGAGTTGTTGGAGGCTTTTCAGCGACCGTACGAGTAGTATGTTGTGACAAGGATTATGAGTTGTCTTGCGTGATTGGATCACAGGGGCTTTCATAGAATTAGTAAGGTAAACTACACAGCCAGATGGCGGCTAAAAACTGGGCCGAGCGCTTAATTTATCTCCATGAGTAAACCTGCGCGCATTTATTTCGGCGAATAGTGTATGTCCTTCATTCGTATTGTCCTCAGTATTAATCGACAGAATTAACCTGAGCAAATGCTATGCAACATCAGGGAAGAATATTTCAGTTCTTCGTGGGTAGCTCAAACAAGACTAAAAACTTTCACTCATGTTCCGTCGATTGTGCCTGAAGTTTATTTCTCAAGAAGAACAGTGTTCCACGCGTTGTGCGACGTGACAAACAATTTTTTCAGGCGGCGTGTAACACATCTGATTGGCTGATACGAACCGCCCAATCACGCGTATCTGTCCAGACCCATATATACATACGCAAGTATACCGGAGAAACTTCGGGTGCGTTACGGAATCATCAGAAGCCCGAAATTATGTGGTCTCTACCAGGGGGCATTTTGGTAAATCCTCGTATCATCGTCTCGTTCTTCATGCTGACTGCTACCACCGCGTATCCCTTTCGTGACCTTGAAGAAACAAGTCAGGCGAACTACGGATTCGGACTCCCAGTTGTAAGTCTGACTTCATAAATTCTTCTAAAAATATGGGAGCTTTGAAATCGCATAGATCAACTTGTATGTTATAAAGCTACTTGATTGGAATCGCTGGATAAGGAGTCCTTGATCATCAAATCAAAAAAAGATTCTTTTTAAAATACGAAGTAACGTCCCAAAACACTACTCAGGAGAAAAGAATATCTACCAGGTGACATCAGTAGGTCATCACGCTACTCCCATAAGCTGCTGCGCGCAGCCCACGGCAGCGAAGCATCAGTTCTGAACACTGATGTCATGCTTCGACCGTGATGGGAATGATGATGACTGCGTTTACCTTCGTGGGTATAGTACTGTTCTAAACAGTCTGTGTACATCTTAAGTCAACGTTTCACTCCAGTCTGATTTCTCAAGAGATGCCACCCCTCACTTCATCCCACCGACAGGCCGTAAAATGTCGTTCCCATTAGGAGCGATTTTGTTTCGACTACGAGCACAGAAAATTTCTTGCATCTGGTTTCAGGGGCCATATAAACGGAGGATGAACAACGGAGGATATGAGGAACAAGGCAACATTTGTTTTGTTCCTAGTCTGTTTGAACAAGGGGGGGAACGTAGTTGACCCAATTGACCAATAATACTCTGTAAATAATGAGCTTCCCTTTATACTGCAATTCACAACAAAACTCCTCTGATTTTAACTGCTGTATGATTGATGCATAGCGTATCGCGCTTGCTCAAAAATTACTTGTTATACCGAAAGATGTCTCTGGTGCTGGGGGCGAAAAAACTAAGTATTTGGTTCTCAACGCGTCCCTGGCTTGCCAATTCATAGACCAAGTTTACGTGATACTCTGTAAATATATCATGCGTCGTAAAATGTGGTAAACTCGGGATTATCTCAAAGCATGGCACCCGACACATTTAGGCATCATTTTTTGGCTGTGATCATGAGTCGATGCCTATTCTAAATCAGGACGTTGCTTGCACTTGGGTGACGTTAATGAACAGCTGAGATTTCGGTCGCTGTACTTCTAAGACGATGTCGCATCTCACAACTCAAGCGAGAGACAGTTACTTGGGTACCAAACAGATCGCAGTCGCAGTCGCAGTCGCAGCCAGAACTTCCTGTGGGGATGTGGGAATACCAGGTTGAGTTGTACTATATGGATACTAGGAGTTAACTTTGATAGAGAACATTGCGAATCTCGCCACACACAAAATAAACACTTGCTTCTCGACCTTCAACAAACTTTTGAACTAATCCTGGATAAGGAAGTTGACACGGATGTCAGCGAAGGCCAGATCGATCCTTTCCCTAAGGAGACTCCTATCGATCGACAGCGGAGCGCCCTGAACCCGAATGTGGCCACACAAGAAATGTCTTAAATTACGATGAGGGGCACGAATTAGCCTATTTTTGGAGTCCCGTATTGCTAAGAAACGAACGTTTTTGGCTTCCTCTCACTTATCAAGAACATGTCACTTTGACTGTCAATCGACGATTACCTGAAACTAAACCTCAAACTCGTGGAACTTGCCAAAAGATTTCACGTTTTTGAAGAACTTAATTGAAAGGCTTTGCCAGATGATGTGTAAAATTTAAAACTTTTCAAGTTATGCAGCCAGTGTATATCTAAGACATGTCGCTTTTGGATTCGACAACAATGAGTGATATCAGGGTGGTAAATTTTGTCGTTTGCAACGGTGGGGATACAGCAAAACTCATCTACGGTGTGGGCGCCTTCTGCGACGATCCCCTTACATCGGTTAATTTCGACTGGATGTTTCGTCCTGTAAGTGGAGCCAGTTTATGCTGAAATGCCGGGAAGCAGTGCACAGCCCTTTCATCTTGACTGGGAATCATCAGCAATGCGTATCTCACGAAACTCCAGCAGGCAGTCTCGAATCCGTGACCCACAGACTAGTAGTTTGAACGCTTAGCCGTTTGACCACGAGCGGTTAATGGCGTGTTAGAATCAGGGTAGTTGTCCGGATGGACAACATGGCAGTGGTTACGCAGACTTCATTGAGCGAACCGTAAGGACGGACAACCTTGGAAGAGGAGACCTAACAAAGCGAATGGTAGAGATGGTAAACATCAGAACAGAACATCAGAACAGAACATCAGAAACAGAACTGTCACGCTCAATACTGCAAGTGGCCAAAAGCCGCTTCTTGAAAGAGTGCATTAGGACAACAAAACTTATACTGGAAGGGTTGGATAAATCTTAAGATGTTTGCCGAAACCACACACAGGTCGGTCACCACCGGTAGGTTGCATGTTCCCACAAGACTTTGGACACATATCCAATAGTAAAGTTTGATTTACAACATTGTTACAGGCAACTGGAGATGTTGCCACACCGAGCTGTTTGTTACCTCCCTTTGCGGGACCTGGTGTGCAGCTGTAACCCAGGTCATTTGGTGTGAAGTCAACTAGATGAGATCCCCCAGACGCCACACAAATATGTCGAAATGTATCCATCTGTTGTGCCCAGCCTGAAAATCATTTTCACTGATCCCCGGGCGGTGTTAGGAGATAGACCCGGATTGATGCGATGGAGCTACATCGCTCTAATCAGCTAGTTTAAACGTGAGTGTTTCAAGGTCTTATGCAGCCGCGTTGTCCACCTTGCGTTCTGGGTCATTGAAAACTGCGACGTATTCATCGATTATTAGTGACAGATACGCACGTAATACCCTCAGTCCTCATCGGCTGGTCTCAGCATCGGTTCCAATGTTTGCATGCAAGAAGTAACACCGCCCTCAGGTTCGAGACTGTGAGCAGTTAAGTTTCTCTCTGGGCCGCTTGCTAAGGAGCCAGGGTTCGATCTCAGCGAACGAACTCCAGTTAACTGGCACCACGAGAAACTGGAGCGGTCGGTCGAAGCTTATGATATATGCGACGTTTTAAGGTCCGTAGTTTTAAGGTACAAGCTGTCTTGCGTGACATGGTTGGAGGCCTACACTAAAGTAGACCAGACATGGGTTAGAATCCATAAAAACCTGCAAACCCATTCACGCACCTTCCGACTGTAAGCAGGTGTGGTACATACCGGATCGGTCTTTGTATCCATCGATTCCCTCAGTTTAAAAGTGATCACTTCCAAAATAATAAATAGGAATAATGAAATCAAG
This sequence comes from Opisthorchis felineus, assembly GCA_004794785.1. NCBI lineage: Eukaryota > Metazoa > Platyhelminthes > Trematoda > Opisthorchiida > Opisthorchiidae > Opisthorchis > Opisthorchis felineus. Next base: position 265,684 of record SJOL01009752.1, read on the forward strand.
ATAATTAATGACAGATAATAATAAACCTGGTGTGTAAAGCAAATCATCAGAGAGCGAGCCGGTGGCTCGTTTGATTTCTTAGCGGTTCGTGTGGGGACTTACAGCTGCTCTATGCCAGTGTGGTTTTATTAGAGTTTTCACGTCTACATCATTTCCGTGTGAACAGTTGTCCTCCAGTTCTGGCACAGTCATTCTCGCAAGTCCACATCAAAAGCGGAGAAACACTGGCGACCCTATTTTTGCTCTTACGAGAGCTCAACAGCTGTGCATATGCTTGTCCGTGCCGAGAGTCCAAGTCAGCACATCTGATATGCAAGGCGAGCGTTTTACCAGTACTCCAAAAGTGCGCATGCTGGACTTATCTGAATCGTTCCGTCTGAAGATGTTGAAGTGTTCACACTTGAGGGCTGCGACTTGTTTGCCCGGTAGGGCCCAGAACAGCTACTGCTGATTATCTCTAATAAGAGTGAAACTCGATTCCAGTGCTTCCCCTATTTGGTGTGGACTCCCTAGAATAACTGCGCCAGCACAGATGGATGACCGTTCAAATGACTGAGGCGAACGTGAGTTCAACAAATCCTGCAACCATCTATCAATAGCGTTTATCTGCACACAAGTTCAGTATGTTGTCCGAGTACGAAATTTCGGAGACATCATCTATTTGATGAGCCTGAAAAGGTGACATTCAGTGCCAGGTTTTTCATGAGTTTTCATCGACCTCATAAGCAGTATCATGCCGGGAAGTTCGCCCAAGTAAAGTGAGTCAGATTGACACTACATGCAGCAAATACAAAAACCTTGCTTGTAAATCACACATAACCGCATATTGTTCCTCTTGCATGTACGTAGATTTCTATAATGTGAAGAGCTTTCCGGCAGGTGTTTTCAATCAACTATACAAATCCACCAAACCTCTCTGAAGAGTTCCGGTGGTTTGCCTGTCTTTCCTGTCTCCGTTCGACTCCCTTGAGACTCATTGTTGGCGGATGGGTTAAAGAAGTATGCCGTCTGAACAGAATAGGTGGGCAGCCTTCACACGAAACTAGTAAAAATTACTACCTGCTTACCTTCGTTTACCTGCACTCCTGCTCAAACTGATTATTTTGTTGAGTTTTACGAAAACATGTGAAGATTATGGTAAACTGCTGGTAGTTTGAAACGATTCGGGAAATTTATTGGAGAATTTGTTCTTTAAGTGAAGCCAATCTATGCTGAAATGCCCGGAAGCAATGTAGTGATGTTTCATCCTTACTCGGAATCGTCATCAGTTCGCATGTCAAGCAATTTCAGGAGAAAGTTTCAAACCCGCGACGTCCCGATTAGTCGTTCGAACACAAGCGGCTGACCAGCAGTTCAGTTAACTCCCACATAGACAGGATGTAGCGCCGTTCATCTTTCAGTCACTGTATCCAAATCGTGTGGCATACGTGCTTTCCGACTTCTTGAACAACGGCTTCTCCGACGGTAATTTCACTTATCGGATGAATTTTAACCTTCCTTTGAGCTACTTATAGACTGTTGGCAGTATAAAAAGGTTTGGGAATTTTATTGGAGATTTTGTCCAGTTAAGCGTTTAGACTACTAACTGGAAGCCGCGGGTTCGAATCTCCCCGCTGGAGTTTGGTGTGATTAGTGCTGCTGGTGATTCGCAGTAAGGTTGAAACGTCTGCATGCACAGTGCTTCTCAGATTTCCAACATGGATTGGCTTCACGCCTCCATTAAAATTATTGTAAAATCTTGGAAAGGACGAGATCTATTTGTCATTCCAGCATGTTCTCGCACACAGTGCCTAGCGCTTGTTTTATTGGTTGTCAGGTCAGAGTATGTCACTGAAAACGGTACGCCTGCTGGGGTACTGCAGTAAATAGTGCGGGAGTACCGGCGTTTTTCCTCTCGCGTCATAATGTCTTGAAGCTCCAGGCGAGACAGAAACTTTCAAACCTCACCCAAGGGCTATGGCAGCAAACCATATGGGAAGTGTTCTTAGTAAGCGCGATATCTTATCAGGCTGACCGTTAAACACCAATTGGGTGGATAGCAGCGATCACAAGGACAGAGTTCTGGTGAGTTCTGACATCGCAGTTTGACTGGCCAAGAAAAAATTGTGGTATATTGCGCCCGGACTACGTGATCATTGACTGGTTTACAATTCATACGGGTTTCGGTTCACCAGAATAAAAGACAGCAAAACGCAACATAAGATATAATGAGGAAATATGAAATATATGAGTCCCGTTTTCATAGTTACTACATTATCAGAAACAGCAACGTCGTTTTTCATACTGATGTCTCAATACCGTCCAACCATAAAGTTTACTTTAAGTCTTAAACGGAATGCGTGAGGAGGGACCTGGTTCTTGACTATCGCAAGCATTCTGAGGTGCCCCCACCTTCAACGCCCAATCACACAATCTGGAAAAAACTGACTGCAAGAACGCCAGTGACCGTGATTAGCCACCATTTCTTGCAATGTCTCCAGTAGAACACAGGAAGGAGGTTACTTGGACCCATCCTGGAATGCAGACCGCACCACCACCACCTAAACCCTTAGTCATTTCTTTCACATCCTTCTGCCATGTCACACGTTGTCCACCTTGCAGCTTGCTCCGTTCTGGACAGCACACGGAGAAGAACACTGTTCTCGGCGCATCTAAGCGTAACTCCAATTAAGGTACCTTGATGCGCGGAATTTGCCGGCTTATTTCTTTTTAGTAAGTGATCGACAGTGTTCAAAACTGACACTTTGCTGCCGGACAAGCATAACCTATTTGAAAGCCTTATTGTGAAGAATAGGATAAAAGTGAATGGAGAATGAACTTACAGCTAACTTATCACAATAATTTCGAGACATCTACATCTCCAGACGCTCATTCAAACAATCTGGACAGAAACTGACAACAAGAGCGCCATTTGTATCGATTAGTGGCCACCTCCCTCAGCGTCTTCGACCATGCACAGTGGGAATCGCGTGGGTCCTATCCTGGAAGGCAAGTTGCACTGATAGTACACAGACTTTCCGAAAACTCATATAAACCCCTCCGCCAGGTCAAACACTGACCACCTCTCTGTTTGCGCTACTCTGAATTGGGCACGGAGAACACGGGGGTGGGATCACGCGCACCTCATTCTGGAGGATGGGTTGTACCCATAATACCTTTTTGTAATCACCTTCATATCGCTCAGCCAAATCAAATGTTGACTAGCTTATTTCACGGTAGTCGCAAGTCTACGGTGAAGTTATCCTTACTGCATGGAACAGGCTTTTCCTTAGGACTACAACAGTTGGGTACGTTGTATGGCCGCCGCGACAGTATTACACGGAACCGCAGCCTACCTCAGGCATCACGTGCCCAGCCAAGGGTCCGAATTAGCCACGATACAGCACTTAGTGGTGCTCTGGGGACATACCCATTGGCTGAATACAGAAATACAGAGAAACGAGTCTAGTGTTACCACAACTTTTAACATATTTTCCTACTGGCTACGTGTAAATTCAATATTTGTGACTATTCTGAAACTCACTTTCAATCGAGGCCGTCGCAAATTTTTGGACATTAGAAAGTATCCTTTAATGTACTTTCGGTAGAAAGATGTAGGACACTCGATAGTGCTCAGAGGGTAGCTTTAGTTTAGTTCTGAAATATGGTTCTACCGGAGGTGACCATACCAGGGTGGCGAACATTGCTGCCGTTCAAGCGTTAACCACAAACGATGACCTTGTGAAAAATTATTTCATGGAACTGTTTCTTGTGTTCTCTGTTTTAGTGGAGATCGAACGATCCTACCGAGAGAGGCTTCATGGACACGGCGACTTCAGGCTTACCGACTGGAGTCGATAAAAGATATTCCACGTACACTGCGATCGCAAGAATGAGTCCAGAGGAAATTCGGAAACAGCAAGAATTTTTCCGACGGGGCTGATGCGAACACCGCAAACTTCAACGGTGGCTTTTGTCATTTCGTAAAATGGTTGAATACAATCGATCCAAATTAGCCCAGTTCTAATCACCAATGGGAGTACTTTTCTCCTTCACGGAAAATGACTACCACACACGTTGGATTAAGCTTTAACCACAGATAAGATCGTTTTGACCGGACACGCAACACTTAAGTTTGGTGAAAAGTCCTCGACAGCTCACGACCCGTCTCGCCCTTCTTCGGGCTCATCAGGTGGGATTCAGCAAACACAAAGTTATTTTTCAGTTGACTGTATTTAGCCTGTTAGAAACAACCTGAATCAGTCGTGGGGACTAAAAAATTAGCAGGGCTTGGTAACTATTCAATGTCACTAGATGGAAAACTGCTACGCATCCTGCATTGCAATCGATATTTTGCCCTTGCAAAATTGCTCCCCAAAACCAGTGTTGTAACTTCTACAAACAAAACTCTTTCTTAGCGAAATACATTCACTGGCAAACCAATTTGGTTGTGCGGGAGACTCACCTGGAACCCAGCTGAATTTCTCGTTTTTAAGAAACTGAATGTGCTGCACTAGGCCGACTCGCGTTTCAGTTGGTACGATATTCTAGATGTCGTAATGCATTGCACAGATGCAACACACTACTCATAAGGTTGCTGAAAATTCTTCGGCAAATCACTACCGGTTTCGCCCTTCTTGGGACTCCTCAGGTAGGCGCGGTCCCCGAGTCTCAGTCAATTTCATGTTCCGCTTGAACCCAAATTGAATTGCTGTTAGTCGAATGTGTTTCAGTCAGCACCGGTGTTCTTCTCATCGCTGAATGACACCTCCCAACTGCGTCTTTCATTTGTGTGGTCCTCTACTCACTTCAGTCTCTGTTGTAGGTAAATTGCATTCATCACAGGAGTCCTGTTCATCACTGTATTTTCTAGATAAAAGGTAGATCGACCTGATTGCTAAATCTTGCCCGACGCTTGCACTGAGAAATCAGCAGTTTTGCAAATTTGATGCCATTGTCATCGGGTGCGACGTAGCTATCGACTTTACTCTGTCATTCTGACTCCCATGCACGGAATAGCTGGATGGATAAGAAAACAATTTCATTATTTTTGGATGGGTTACACTACTGACAATGCCGCTGAAAACTTTTCGACTGACCACAGTTTAAGTATGTCATAAACAAGTGGGGTTCAGTTGAGTCTCTAGAAAACGCGAGGCTAATTTTCGATTAAGCGTACTTCGCCATCTGCATACAATTAGACGTTTAATTGGAACACCAAGTAGAGCATTGGTTTGGCAGAAAGTCGGGGACTACACCCTCAGAATGAGCCCGACAAAGGACAAAAGCGGTCGTGAGCTGACCGAGAGCTGCAACAACCTTATAATTAGTGCTCCGTAAAGAAAATATACTGCAATATATCAAATATTGTACAACCTGGAACAAGAGGCGGTCTTTGTAAAGCACACTAGTCTCCTGTTAGCACCGAACGAGTGTAGTTCTGCAACTAAATTACTTGTTCCACAAATTCACTTTCGTTGACGTCTGTGTGTTTCACACACTCACATACATTTGGGCCTAATTCGTTTCTTGTCCAATCACCAAGGATAATGAATTGAGTGCCATCATGTGACTCCATTGATTTATATCGGGTGTATAGCGCGCTAATGATTTTCACTCACTTTTGGCGAAGACTCTCCGTCCGAATCAAATACTCCAAAGAGTATCATTCTTGAGAAGGTATTGTGACCTCTTGGAGCTCGTATCTCCTGTAAAGCTGACTGGGTTTGAGAATCCCACTCTGAGAGGAGAGGAATACACGTTACAGTCACAGGTAGCCTTATGGCCGTCGTGGTCATCATAGTGTACTTCCGTTCGTGGCAGCAGATGAGTAGACCACCTGGATTTGAGCGGAGAATTGAAAAATACACGTCCTCATCAGGAACAACAAAAACTCCAGAGAGGAAAAAATGGATTAGGAAGAGGGACCTGAGGCTAGCCTACGACGGACATCTGAGGGGCATACACTTCCAACACCAAGTCAAACAATCTGAACAGAAACTGACCGCATGAAAGCCACTGATACCTGCAACACTGGTGGTCAAAATCTTGACGAAATCTCAGATCCTACACCAGCAGAAGCCACGTCTCGCAGCCGTACAACAATACAGCCCATACCGTAGTCTGGCACGTGTCCTTTGAAATAGAGTGATATGCTTTTTTGATGCCGCAAGTGACAAGACTTGGCAAAAGCAAGTACAGACTTTGAGATTCGTGTGTTGACTCAGTCAGTCACGCTACCGTCAGAGCTAATACAACTTCCAGCGCAGGTGTAATGTTCCACAACTTCTGTTGTTGCTCCTTGTATTTTCGGAAGCACTTTCAAGGACTGTACATCCTGAAGCATGGCTATGCACTTTTTGGGAGCGAAGCACATGCCGAAGTACCTTTGTCGCTTTTCTAGTAGTGCGTGCGCTTCATATGCCTTTCTTCAAAGATGGAAATAGTGTAATCTGAATATTTCAGGTCCATAGGGTTCTCGCTCGGAGAGGTTTCAGCACTGAGGTTTTGGAGACCTTATACTGTCCGCCCCATTATCTCAGCAAAGGAAAAATTAATCATGAATGGAGAGACTGGACATTCTTTTTGCATACCACTGCTTCTATTAAAGCTTTTGGAGAGCTCCCCCTGCACTCTCACGCGCCCACAAGTGTGTGAACACAAACAGCTCATGATATTCATGAACTCTTGGGGCATATTTGTCTCACAAACACGCTGAAAAGCACGAGGTAATCGGCAGAATCGAATGCACTCTTGAAGTCAAGAGGTACCAAGAGCGTAGGGCATTTTGTTGCTCTAACATCTGACAGAGTGTGAAGATGTGGTCCGCAGCATCCCTTCCGGACGAGAATCATTCTTTCTGTTCTCGAGCCCCGTCTTCACGCTCCTTCGTAAGTTGGTATAGACTAAGCGACGCAAAGGGTCCGGGTAAAACGGGAATCAAGCTAATTCCTTTGTGGCTACCACAATCCCTTTTCAAAATGAATCTGAAAATATGAGAAATCTAAACCTAGAGCTCGCTTCAGGCGATGAGTATACAAAATAGTTCGCTGATTCAGCTACTGGAGTTCGTAAGTAGTTCAAAATTATTCATCTGGTACTTCGGCATAGGTGGTAATATAGTTGCAATTTTGCTTTAAAAAAGGGGTTTAATCGCAAACTTCTCCCATTTGCACATCAATTTGTCTCTAGGGGGAGATTTAACTGAACCACAGGTGAAACTCTCCTTAATGTAATCCTTCAACTGAATGCGCGGCACAAAAGCCATCTCTTACTGAAAATGTACCGGAAAATGAGTAGCTCCGATGCACTCATTGGTTGTTAATTAGGTGACAGTTGGTCTGTTTCCCAAGATTGACAGCTAGCTTGCAAGCGCTTCGTCACAGACGTTTCGACACCCCCGACCCTGCACTGATGATGTCACCTAAATTAATGACAAGACGTTTGCAAGCCAGTTCCCAAGCTCTACGAACAGATCAAAGGCCACCGGATTGCAGTTAAGTCTCGATAAAACCAAATTGATGTGCAAATGAGTGTAATTCACAAACTTCGTATAAACTGGGTTCAAGTATATCGTAAGACCGACGAAAACTCGGGGAATGCACCCATGTGACTAGCTTGAAGAGGAGGGGCGGAAGAGATTGAGTAGTTGGGCTTCTCGTTTGCACGGCTCTTTCAGGTATTCTATGCTTGGTTCTCTTGGTTGCTATATCACTAATTTACCGGAAACCACGTGCAAATACTACATGAAATTTATGGTGTACACTCTTAAATGAAGTTTGATGGTTCATGGAGTCGAGTGAAGGATGTTATTTTAGGGAGTTTTGTGGCGCTGAATTTTCCGTAAGCAAACTCAGTTTCAGAGGACGAATGCGGAGTTTTGGGTGATTGAACCGCAAGACCCGCAGGTCTGCATCTAAGAAAAATTGTATGGCCTTTTCAGTCGAGTTAACCTAGGAGAAATTCGGACGGTGAAGCCACCCACTGACTACATGAACCACTTACCATTTCTTATGCACCCGTGAATTTCACAATGACTTTCCACATGGTTTCCCGTATCATATAAAGCTGCGATGTATTGGCTAAGAGGAATACTCACAGTGGAATCAAGCTTTGTTCGTTACACTTTTTCTTCTCATGACCTGCACGGCTTCTGATTTCTGTTGCGCCAAGGTCGGCCTTCCTTCCATCTGATTGGTTTTAGTGGCGGTTTCTGGTTTTAGTAGTTCGCATTCCTTGATTTGATTGGTCAGTCCTTCAAGCGCGTGAATCACCCCAAAGCTCCTTAAGTGACAAATGAACTTCGGAAGCAGTTGAGATACAGTGTGAACGAAACGGCGTGCAGTCATTCAGTGTGCCGGGCAGAATCAATTCTAAAGGCGCTACTGTCGAAAGCTTTGCAGAAACCGAATCAATCCAACAGCCACTGCACCCAGCCGCCAAGTGCGCAATGAGTATTACACGATCCGAAAGAACATTTGTGACTTAGAACCCTAAAAAAGCTCACATGCGAGAACACTAGATGCATTGTCGACATCTGACCGTCTGGACTTCAACACATACGTGCGACTCACTAACGCCGTACAGACTGATACCACTTGGGAAGTACTCTTCAGCTAGCACAATTCCGTGGCATTGTACCAGAGGCTCCCGATTAATCCAGAAAGAAGCGTGCGCAATTCTTTATCATTAAAGCTGGACACCTAGATTTTGGGGACAATGCACTTGGCCCAAAATTCTGCTGACCTATTTGCAACAATGGAGGGCTCGAGTCCAATTCGTGAGTTTATATGCTCAGCTATCCGAGCTTGCACCATCCTCCAACCTGAGTGTAATCAATTCATGTTATCAATGCCTCGGCTACAAGCTGACAAGGAAACATTACGAGGCTCATGAGCTTTCATATTAGAATGGCCGATTTTTACTGTCCGAGAGAGTTGAAATGTGCAGGAACTGCCTAGATGGATAAACCCGACCAGAGGTGCACCGAAATATTTGTAATTCGTGCGCACGTATTGGTGGTGTTTGCTATGGTGTTTTCGTTTTGCTGGGGGAATTCGTCCCATTTGATTGACCTCCTCGGAGAACGGAGTCATTCATGCAAATATGGGGAAATAATACTACCACGAGATAGAAATTCATGACTGACCAATCAAATAGAGGAATGTGAACTACTAAAAATAGAAACCGCCACAAAAACCAATCAGGTGGAAGGAAGGCCGACCTTTGCGCAACAGAAATCGGAAACCGGTCAACCAAATGAGGACCAAAGGGTCTTCGGACATAAACTACTCGACAAACCAATTGAACTTAAGGAATACATAACACAACGCAGTACAACTGGAACTGGACCAATGAGACTCCCATCAGTTGCTCACTGCAGTAGATATAAGCTAGCCTTTGACAACTACAAAAAACTCGGACAGGTAAAGAGGAATTGTCCGCCCAACCGCTCACCGATAATGCCATCCAGATTGGCCACAAAGGCTTGTGAGCTAATGGCCAAGTTTCGCAAACAGATCAACGGCCAACTGCTCAACCACCAGTAAACCAGATTACAATGATGAGATAAATAAAATCTTTTCAAACGAATGCAACTTTCAGAAAGTGAAACCCGAGAAGGTGATCGAAAAAGCGTTAGCCAAATTACTATGAGAACTTTAACCTTCAGGATGCATAGATGCCAATATTTTCAGTATATTTACTCTACCAGCACAGGAAGCCATCATCTTAATGGTCCGACTTTCTTGTGGGTCAGAATTCTGAGTCAAAGGCTCAAGGTGGAGTACCTCAATCAAACACCCTTCCTCGCCCTGGGCACCCGGGAAGTATCACTTGCCCACACGGTTCTGCGTCCACCGATGTTCCTCCCTGGCACCTTCCCGCCACACAAGCCCATTAACGATAAACAAAACAACACCTTTCTAAATCCACGAGATCCTTCCTAGGTAAGAGCTTTTAATGTCCGTACTCTACGTCAAATTGGCAAACAGACAATGCTCGCTGAAACTCTATACTTCATTATAATTGATGTATAATGTGTCTCTGAAACACGCATACAAGACTCAAGCGTGGTTATGAATCTCAGAACGCCAAGGACGAACTCAGCTCTTTCATATTTCTCCCTCCGTGTGTCCGGTGCTCCAGTACCGATGACTCATAGACTATACGCCGTGGGAGTTGCACCCAGCCACAGAGCTGAATGCGCTTTGCTGGATTGGATCCCAGTGAACGGCCGTCTTTGTGCCGTCCAGTTATTCAGCTCAATCAAGCTCAACGCCTCCCTGCCGAAAAGCCGGTGGCTGTTTTTCACGGATTCACGGATTCACAGATTGATACACAGGATCGAGGCTTTTGCCCAAGTTTCCCGGGTCAGTTTTGTTCTTGTCGTTCAGCGGCTGTCGTACACCTGAAAGGCACAAGCGAAAAAAGGGTGCAGCACTGCTCTTTAAGTTCTCAGCGTGGGGCAGTATGTTTGCCAGCACGAGGACTTGCATAAGAAAGTGCCTAATAGTGCTTTGAACTGGGTTCTAGAAGGAGCGTGGACAACCGTCGGAGGAAGTTTATTTCACGCAGCTACTACCCGAAATGAGAACAAATTTCGCGTAATGAAAGTGCGTGTGTTGAGCTTGAAAATTTTCTTACCATGTCCCCGCCGTGTGTTTGCTGGCTCAACGGTGAAAAACCCGTTGGCCAAACCTTGTTCAAACAGGGCATAAGTGAGAAGTAGGTCTCCTTGGAGGCGGCGATACTCGAGGGGAAAGAGGTCAAGCACCGCGAGACGCATTTCGCAGTCCACAGATTTAAGGCCGGCAACCATTTTCGTAGCAGCTCGCTGGACAAGCTCAGTGAGGGTTACGCCCTTCGTGCGCCCTGAGTAGACAACTTGGTTGGCCTATTCAAGAAGCGGTCTGACTTAGGCCCCATAGAGTATTTGGAAGTCCATGCGAGTAATACGGG
>SJOL01009752.1:280552-315963 GCA_004794785.1 Opisthorchis felineus
GAAATATTAGTTCTTTCGGGGCCATAATAGTCTTCTATGCTCAATTTTCCAACTCCACCCGTTGTGCTTCACAACTAAAGCGTTACACTCCGGAGTGCTAACAGAATAGAAGTTTGTGACCTTGATCAGCATTGTATTAGATGAAAACGTGTGCAAGCTGGACAACCAATAAAACGTATGCAAGCTGGACAACCAATAAAACGAACAGCTGGGTTCTATTTGACCAATCATAATGCCTGCGCGATAATGGATGGTGCTGGTTTCAGCATAATGGCCGTCCACCATTCAGTCTCTCTTGCACACCTATGTACTCTGTAAATGAAAGTTTCTTGTTGTACCGAACGTCATAAACTTTGAGAGTTTCGTACAAAGAAGTGGTTGGCTTGGCACCGATTTCCCCGCACTTGACGATTTCAACTGAGTCTGAGTTGAGTATTTCTTTAAACTGAAAGGTTAAATATAAAGAAAAAACTATAAACACAAGTGGAATTGAATAGCTGTTTGGAAATTAAGGTGGTGCACATTGTATAGACGTAATACACTACACATAAAGTTGCTGAGAACTCTTCAACAGCCCATGACCGGTATCGCCCTTCTTGGGGCGCATCCGCTAGGCGCAGTCCCCGAATTTCCGTCAACCTTATGTTCTACTTGAACCCAAATTGTATGAAATTCGAAAAATACACTCAATTTGGTTTGGTTTTGGAGGGAGACTCACTTAGAACCCAGCTGAATCTCTCATTTACAATGTTTTTAGGCGACCGCATTTTTCATTTTGGCACGATATTCGGGATACCGCGATACATTGTACAGACGTAATGCACTACTCATTAGGTTGTTGAAACTCTTCGACAGCCCACGGCCGGTTTCGCATTTTTTGTTGTTGTATTTTTCCTCAAGTGAACGTGCCATGCAAACACTTAAACAATGGTTTGGATCGGTGCAGTTAGTAGTCCAGTGGATACTCCAGTCGCAGAAAATAACCAGCAACATCAACCGCGGCGGCTCGGCCACGTGCTACGCATGTCAAAACATCGTCCACCTAGACGAGTTGTATTCTCCGTGTCTCGTTTAGTAGGTGCACACCCAGAGGTGGAGAACGCATGACGTGACAATGGGGTGTGGAAGAGATTACGAAGAGTTTGAATGTTGTTGGTGCGGTTTCCCTTTCAGAATGGGGTCCCGTTTCCCTCCATGCGTTTGAGTGGGCACACTGCAAGAAATGGTGACTAATCACTGTCAGGAGTGTTGGTGCTCTCAGCCTTTTTACGGATTGTCTGATTGGACGCTTGGAGGTGTAGGCACCTCAGAATGCCTGTGATAGACTAGTGCCTCCCTCACCCAATCTTTTCTCCGTTCTTCACTTTAAAACTTTAAGTATGGTCAGATAAACTTTGTGGTTTTAAGGTAGAAACGTATTGGGGTCAAAACGAACGCTGCTGTCTCTGATGACGATGATGATGGTGATGATGTTCGTGATGATCACGAACTGCCGTCGTAGAATGGGACGTAAACACCCAGTTATGAACACTCAAGATGACTTAAATCGGAAATTCGCATGAAGAATTCTTTCGTTGTATTTTTTAACCATATCTGTTCGGACTACATTCAGGATGTGTATTTAGTTTATCTTGTAAAGTATACGGTTTTGGACGAGTTTCCACGAACGATTTAATTGATCGTAAGAGGGAACAATTTATCGGCTTTTCCAATTTTCATTGAAACACAAAACAGTGACCGCTGTTAAATCACGAAAGTCAACTGAAAGCGTCTTCTCCAATGAGGGAAAGACAAGCATTGGGTTCTGCAAGTTCCTTTCAGCCAGCACTTTGGTTGAAAAGAACCAAGCTAATCAAGTTGTACCTAAATAGCCTGCCCGGGACTTCGATAACTATCATGGAACACCTCATGGAAGTAAACATCTGTTTTAAACACCATCGGGGGACCCAAGAGTGTCTCGTCAAAACCTGGGTACATCAGAAATCTGCTTTGAGTTATCTCAATTTCATCCACTTCCATTCACTCAGAACAACGCTCGTGAAGGTCATATGGAATGTTCCGTTTCATTTGAGGCAAATACTCTGGTTGTTCAACACTTTCGCATAGCCATGGTCAACTCATACTAGTCGATTCATGTTGGCAAATATGAATAAGTCGTACAAAAGTCGTTAAGCCCCTCATCCCGAAGAATATCTTGGGAGCTGATGAGCATAACCGACTAGCCGGCTGGTAGATTGCAATATGTATAGAGAATAACAAGGATTGTGTCACAAAATTTACCGGGAGTGGGGGGAGGGGTTGGAAGTCAAAAGTTCAATCTATCAAAACAGTCACTTTCAGAAGCACTTTTGAATTTGAGGGGAATTCTGAGCCAATACAAGTTCAAAGTGCACACGAGTTTCTTTTGGGTGCAAAGGTCATGATTAAGTAAGTGGATGGCGGTTGCCTGAGTTATAGTTAGCCAGATTCTCGCAGAATCTGGTCGACCGATAGGCATCCCCTACGTGGTGAGGAAGGTCCGGGTTCTGTGTGTTATGTTTGGGCCAGATCCGAGGTTGCTACTAATTAGCAAAGAGGGGGAAATATTTGCGAATTTCGTCAAGCAAACGCCTCGTTGTACGACTAAATTACGATGCTGGACAGACGCCCGGGAATGAGTACACACAAAAGCTGGTGGTGGAAATTGGCAGTTTGTCTTTCGTAGAGATTTCACTGAAAGTCTGAGAAGCACGGCACAATACGCATCTCGTGAAATTCTATGAGACTCCCGGCTAGTAGTTTAGACTCTTAACCGTCTGGCCACGAGCGGCGGATCAGCAATGTGATTAGCTTTCACTTAGACTGGATATAGCGCTGCTCATCCTTCAATCACGGAATCCATATCATGTGGCCACATGTTGGCTGGCTCCTCGAGTGACGAGTTCTCGGACGGACGACTCACCCATCGTGAGAATCTATTATTTTCCTGAGCTACTTATAGAAGGCAAGTAGTGTGAATACTTTCCGGAGTTTTCAGTCAAAATTTCGTTCTGTTATCAAAGGCAAACTATGCTAAAGAGCCGAAAAGCACTGGACAGCTGTTTGCCAACAGATTTACAGTGATTCTCGGCCTTTCAACGCAGAACGAAATCTCCATGGAACATTCCCAAAACTCTTTACACCACTCAGCAATTTGTCTTTCACCTGAGATTACGGGGGTCCAGCTGAGTCTCAAACAGTTTAGCAAACATGGGTGTCGACTGTGACAATTCTCTGGAAATCAATTCAGTACTGGTTTCCCCTTATATAGATAGTCGACATGGATTCGCTTCTCGTGTACTGAGTAAATCGCCTGTTTCTTTTCCACAGATTCAATTATCGATCTCACTCTCTGTTGTAACGGTAGGATTTTTCAACTTGTGAGGCTGAACAATCGAGTCAAGTTGGATATGGTCAGGATTGGTTTGTTGATCTACGAAGTCAGTGAATCGTTACTTGATGAGTCCTAAGAACAACGCGCTTCACTCGACAGTTAACATGTGATTCAAACAAGGGGTCACCAATGAGGACCCCGATAGGGCTAGCAACGGGGTTACACACACGCGTCAGTTTGTCTGTAGCAAACTCAGGGAAACGACACTTTCGGGGAGCATGCCTTATCATGGTGAGAAGAGACCACCTGGCTCGAGTGAAACCGAAGCACTGTTGCTAGTTGAGTCAACAAACGTTCTTTGTTTTACATGTTCGCGATTCTGCGCGCACTCTTCGGATCTTTGCATAAACTGCCGTCAGGCTGATGGCTTACCATACAACCTGCTGGCAGTTTTGCTTTAGTCGGCTGGGTGTAGGGCATTTTTTTGTTACGTTACCTTTTAGTTTGGGTTGACGCGTCACAGACTGTTGTTAGGAGGACAGAACGTCAAAATATCTTTCATTCGTGCGCTGCTTCACCCCCACGTTTAGGTGCAGCGTTTCAGGAACACGAGAATTTTTTCTACACAGACCTGGCCCTAGTGAGCTTTGGATTACTATCCAGGATGAAAGCGGAACATCCACCTAAACATCCCGGTCAGTGGGCGAAGGATTCATTTTTTCAACCCACTTCAGAGATCCAAATTGTAACTAGGTTTAGCTTTTGTGTTCCGACCCTTCAATCCTCAGGTAACTCGATGGACATTGCCGTAGAGTGGTCGCCCAGGGTTCGAATTTCTGCATGCATGGTTTATATTTGCTGCTCGTGTCCATATTGAAATGCTGTCCACATTTTCTCAATACAGCGCCATCTTAAAGATTGATTAAAAATCTTCAGTAGCTTGCTACCAATGCTGTTCTACTTGGGCACTTCAGGTAAGCGCAGTTCTTCAAATTCCATCACTCATTAGACGAAGTTCGGGGGCGGATAGGATGCACAACAATAAAGGAAGAAAGGATTCACTGGACTCGATTTTCGCCCTTAATAACGCTCATGAGCAGTGCGGATCTTCGGTCGTGCCAGCATTTGACATGCAAACCGATATAAACGTTACATTTCATGAAATTTTGAAAAAAAAAGTGTTATGGATATCATCATTTCAAATATTCAGAGTCTCTCGTGAGAACGAAAACTCCTGGCACGTACACTTCGCCTGACTGTCAGTTTCTAGTTCCTTCAGTGTTCAGAATTTCAGTCGAATGGAAATGTGAGTGAGGTTTCCTCACATTGCCAAGGCTTCAGTGATGCATGGCCGGTAAATTCCGCCCTTAGGTCCTATGGCTTAAAGGCAATGTAAGGTCAGCACCATAATAGGTTTTATGAGCAATCCTAATGATCGTACTGGGACTGGGTAGAATGCTCATACGGTCTCAGAGCTTCACCCAACCGGAAAAATCTGTCTTTGTGGAACAGGCCTCCAGAGAATTTTACGTCTGTATTCACTATCCAGCTGGATGGGCGAGATGGCTCAGTGGTTAGAGCGCGAATTTACTGATCGGAAGGTCCGTGGTTCGAACCCGACCTCAGCCTCTCGACTTCCTCTGTCTAGGCTTGGGCAACCTGGCAGTATCCCAGTCCTCGTGCTTCCTTCAGGTAACATGGCAGCTAAGCACCGAAAGGGTGTTGCAGCTGAACAAGAAATATTTCGCCATCCAGCGAGCTTGAAACCAAGACAATGGCAATTCACATCACTTTATCACTTAATGACTGGTTCCTGGAGGGCCATCTTCGAAGAAGAACGCCCCACACAGCTCGCAAGTTTTCCTTCTGACCCGAATGCTTGTAGTTTGCTGACAGTGAGGAGATTCCGAAGTGTTCATGTACCGACTAAAAGGTGGCAGGTTTGAGTATCAGTGGAGATTTGTGAGGTTTTGCACTGCTGATGACCCCAACAAGAATAAAACAGCTCTCTGATGGTTCTTCCCTTTCACCGTGGACTGATCTCATTGGAAGGATGAAACCCCTACTGGAAAGTCAGAGTTACGGAATTTCGTCCATGCTGGAGAAGCTTACACTTAACAAACATGTTAGCTGGTACGTGTGGTCCAGCGTCGATCGGTGTGCCTCTCCCCCAAGCTGCGACTTTGACCCTGCTGCTTTTTCGGTTTGTCGGATGTGAGTTAACCCAACACAAAGTTTACTGGACTTTCAGTAGGTTCACAAAGAATCTGTTAACCTCACCATCTTGCAATTCACACCAGAATTCCGGTTTCGGCTCAATCACTGTCTACACAAATGGGACACCTATTTGTCTGCCTTAGATCTGTGATCCCAACCAAGGACTCGCTAACATACCGAACTAGAATGGTTTGGCCGTCAGTACCAACATTTTGTTCGCACGAGTGCATCATGCGACGGGTAAAAGAGCAACGCGCTGAAAAGCGAAAACCGGCCTGCTTATGTCGGCAAAATGCCGTCGAACCTGATGGATCACCAACTCTACAAGAAAGCACTTTCAGGCCGGAAGGCTTTAGATCTATTGGATGTCCCGGGCTCCACGCCCCGATGCAGTCCGGTGAAAGGATAGACGCCTCTCAATGCGTCGTCTACTGGCGAACACGAACTAAACGGTTGAAAAGTGAACATTCCCAAGTGTCCTCTTGAACCTTCCTGGATTTTCTCTGAATAGTAAACAATGGTGAACGAGTACTGCAAAACGGTTCCATGATTTCCGTACCAACGTTCAGATTTTATCAGATGCGGGGGCGTAGCTTGGACAGCAGACCACACACTACTTGCATGCTTCATCAGTAGTATTCCCTTTTTCACTGGTAGCCATCTACGTAGCCATCTACTGGTAGCCCGTCTACGTGACAGCTTTTGAAAAACCATCCAGACCTGGAAAAATATGCAAGTGCGTTGCAATTTTATCACTGACAAAACCTTGCTTACATAGAAGGATTATTTGCATTTCGGTCAAGCCAGAGCAGGAATACAGCCATAGAAACCCCGAAATGTTCAAGAAGTGATAGCCGTCAGAAATTAAATTCCAAATTCATAAGATCATGTCTTGAAGTATCTGGTCTGGACATTCTTTGACAATGTCTCGCATTCACACGAACAACAAAAACAAACCAGACTGAAAGAGCTCCGAAGTTAATGATCGGAAATGCTGCCCGAAATCAGCGCAGCAGACTGACGGTTAATGATAACCAGAAAGTGGCGGGAAAATAAAGTGTGTTCAATTTAAGCAGCCTCAACGCGAACGCCACCCATCTTGAAATGAATCCTCTCTCACCTGGATTTACCGAGTGAGATATGATGAGAAATTACCGTCCAATGAAACAGGCTTATTGATGTTACATGGGTGTAACCTTCGTATATCAGAAATCGATTTCAGTCGAAAGAGAGACTCTGTGCGCTTTGTTTTCAGCCCGTGGAATGGAGGGATTTAAAGTGTGGAGCGTACATTCAAATTTTGTAACCACTGTTTTTGACACGACTTGGCAGGGGAATCGCATAACTCATCAACATAACCCAGTGGGGATCGCCCTTCACCTTGTCGAGGACTGTCTCCAGGGTCGTCCCTAACGGGCCACATTATAGCCCTGACATCAACCAGACCCAGAATCTGCGAAAAATACCAACACGCTAAATGCCTAAAGGTGCATATTTTTGGCTCAAAAACCGAGTTAATAGCTACTGTGAAAATGCTTGGGAGTTCAGTTGACCAAGACATCATTTGGGGCCATGCAACTCAAAAAGGTCTTTAAGGAAAGCCTTTGGAAAATATCTTTGAAAACTACCTTTACGAGGTGGTGTCTTGACCATATTCTTTTGACTTACTTTGTCACATGATGGCTCCTGCTTCTCTGACTCCATAATCTGAGTACCTGTAAACAAACATACAGACACTTTCATTTTAGAGTGACAGAAAGGAAATTGATATCCAGAACAGGGTACCCAGAGAGCCACGTGTTCTGAATGTGTACATACTGTGTGTGTTTGACAGTGAACTACGTGCACCAACGCAACATCTCTGTCCAGGTCCTATGCTGGGTACTGTACTTTTCATAGGCTCATCGCGCGTTTAGAACTGCCCTAACACAAAAGAGTGGGCTTGCTGGGTCGCGCACCACAGGTCCTCCAGCCGCAATGTAACCTTAGTAAGAAGGCCGACCGTGTGATAATCATGACAAATTTCGTTACAATCTGAAAAGAATGCGAGCCACAAAAGCGAAATTGATGATGTGAGGCAAACCTAATTCAATAATACTGCAAACGAATTTGGGGTATGAGGTGTTTGTCATTGGTAAAGCGAACCCAGTAACTCCCAGAATGAAGATCGGGACACTTGAACGGATTGTCTGTCCGACTGGCCTTAGCCATAGGAGTATACAGACAGTCAAAGAATTTTGGGCAAATTATGAGGGGTCCATACGTTTTGAAGAGAGATGGTCGTTTAGATTCTCCTCTCATTCTCTGGCCGTAATCCATTTCAAAGGGAGGGAGCACCGATCCACCAGGTGTGTTATGCCTGTGACCATATGGCTTTGTGTTCCTGTGCCAGTATTGCTTCTCCTTGGTGTGGGGGTCATTCAAATATCTTAGCATAGCTAAAGTGGATATGCGAGCTGCCTATGGACCTCATACCTTGCGTCAGTTAGCTCCAATTACTCGCATGATGGCTAGTTGCACAGTCGCTCATGTTGAGTCAACCAATCGTGTGCATCCGAAAGATCCAAGTGGAACGAAAACGAATCGTTTGTCACTGTTTACCTACAAATAACCATGCAGTGAACAGACTGCCTCTGGTTAGAGTTGGACTGGTCTTCAAGATATCGTAGTACGTTGCCCTCATACGTTGCCCTCTTCAGAAAAGTTCGATTTGAGGTGATCTGGTGGCGCAAGACTAGTGCTACGTCGTAACCATTCATCATGTGTCTTCGAACAACATATTCGCTTGTTTGGCTGACTAGCAAACGATCGTTTGACCAGACGAACTAAACGGGGTTTCCTTGAAGATTAGACAACACGCCATCTGTCGAAGCGGGCGCTGAAACCCGCTACCCATCAGGCATATCTCTGTGTATTCTCAATTGGATAGCTGTGTAGTTTGCATAAAATGTAGGCATGCTTTGCATGTGATTGCGATCTGGTTAACAGAGGCTGGCGGAAACTACAAAGTGACTTCAGTTTAGACCCCTAAGTACTTGAAACATGTGTGAATGTGTCACACATGAAAGTGAATGGAAACTAATCTATTCTGCCGGATAGTTCGGACCATATCCCTGAGATAACCTTGAAAAATGACACAAACAAAGCATCCGACTCCTAAATGGGCATGGTTAATGCCAAATATTAGTGAACAATATTTCCACCCCCATAAGGTTTGAACAAACTTCCAGTTGGTTGACGAATGGGATGACTGTCTCCTCAAAACCCTGTCGCTCACTCTCCTTATCGAATCGTCATGTCCACCGGTAACTTCAGCAAACTTTGAAATAGTTTCGTATCTATTTCGGTTTAGTTAGACCTAGGGTTTCACAGGGTATTTACGGAATAATCGATACAACAGAATGAGAGCGACGTCCAGGTTCAATTGTGCCAATGTACGGATACGAAATGATCCGGCGAACACAGTGTTCGCATGCCTGAAACACACCAGAACGTACATTGCTCGTACTAAGGCATGTTACCCTTTCCTGAGTTTTCGGAAATTGCTGCTTCTTGACATGATATTTTGTGCACCTCGAGGATCCGATACTGATGCAGGCGGTCAACGGAAGTTTGGGGTACATCTTGCGCCATACCTGCATGACAACATGCACGGTGCATTTCGCTGAAAAAAATTGCAAGCCGGCTGCACAAATTGCCTCTCATCCTTTTTCGACAGGAAGCAAAAACCATGGGGATACTGGAACATTCATTTTCGACTATTCGAAAAATTTACTATTGGCAGTCTACCTGAAAGGTGTTCTCTTGGTGGACTATCATACTAATTTTGAAAGTCAGTTTTAGGAACACCATCGATAGGAATGCGTATTCGTTGTTGTTGTGAGTACATGTCTACTGGGTATCGATCCAGAAATTAAACAACTTGCTTTTGGTGCCACAGTCATCGATTGACCCAACGAGAACGGACTTCCTCATTTTGTTAGGCTTAGAATAGCTGCCTGGCGAATATTCCTGATTCATGAGTACCATTGAGTGAGCGACCCACTGAACCTCGCACTGACGATGTCACCTCGATCGGCGATGAAACGCTGGCGATCCAGCTAACAAGCTAGGCGAACAGACCAACAACCAAGCCATAGTGTTTATCATCGGAGTTCTAAGGGAAGCTGCCGTCATGATTTTTGAGATTTTCTACTTCGATTCACTATTCCTGAATCAACACGTCTACGCGCCCTCGATCCACTGGGGCCTAGGTTGTATCCAGATAGCTGGTCGCGCGCACTCGACCTCTCACGATGAGCCGCATGCATGTAAAAATGGACTCAGTATTTGTCACACCCGATATCGATGACTCACCGAAGTAGGGGAGTGGAACGCTTAGGCGAACCGTCTCATTGGCCGGTCTACATGCCCCCACGTTTTTCCAAGTGAACAGGATGAACACGAGACCAGGCAGCTGCGTAGGCGAGTAGACTATAGACAGACATCGGCTGAAACACCCAATCATACGGTGGCCTGCAGGCTCTCGCAGCTGCCTCATCAGAATCCAAATTAGGGTTTTTAAGACAACGATGAACCTTCTTCAAGCAACGCACACATTCTGTGATCGACTGAATTGAGATTTTCGGTGTACGCACAACTAAATTTGCTACAAAATCATGAGAATTCAAGCATAGAAAAGTCACGAAGTTTTAATTAAAGTATGGCGCCTCCGGGACCAGTTTAGATGTGGTCCCAAAAAGAGTGGTAGGCCCATTGTGTGATTCGTTTGTGTGCGTGCGTGGTGCGTGTGTGAGGAACGAACGAATGCCCGTACCTGAGCTTGCGCCCGCGAGACAACCTCTCACTGTTCTAGCACACAACTATTGTCCAACAGGCCAAAATAGAACAAACCAGGATTTGCTATATGGGTGTTATGGCCCTGTAAATAGCCTACTAGGGCACCATAAATAATACTCCCCGGTATCTAGACATTTCAGCTATGGAATTTTACTCTGCACACTTCGACATTTGCAACAGGTCCCATAAAAAAAGATTCAACAAATCATCTGTATAATCTCAGTGTTAGAACGAGCATAAATCCGACTCTAGGGTCAAAGTTAAATTCAATTAGGGAATTTAAAGTTGGGGGGCCGAGCCGCGTGTGTGCATATTTGTTCACACGTAACTGCTAAGAGATCCACATGTGCAGAACTGTCTTCGCGAAAGAAAGAGGGATCACTTGCCCCTGGCTCCAGCCACAACCAAACAGCAGGCGGAGGAACGGGATCCTTGCCCAACTGAAATCAGTGACTGACAGATACATTTTGGCAACGCTTCATCAGGTTGGTTTGACCATTTTGTCCAATCACCAGAGCTCACATAGTCCTAAGTTCTCCGAGGCCACTTCAAAAAGTCATTTTGAACCCTCACTTTGCGTCCATACGGTTCCCGACGTTGATAGTATGAAAACCAAACCAAAGTGCAAACCAAGTCCAATCTCTAAGGCACCATTTCCTTGTCATGACCACTGCAATAAGTCGGGACACTCCGCCCCCAACCCAAAACAACCAACATTAACTCCGACGGGATCAGCTCAGTGATCAGCTCAGTTTACGACACCGGAAATCGCCTGCTAGGGTGACCAGCCGGTAAATTTATGGTTCGGCTATTCGCCTGGTGATTTAAAGGTTTTGCATCCAAATCACTCAGCTGAACAAACAGACTAACGACTAAAACTGGCCATATTTTCCTGAGCAAAGGTCAACACGAAGATGCAGAGCACTGTCTTTAAAAATCCCTGTTTACGGTAGATTTGGCTTGTGAACAGCCCAACGACGAAAGAACGAACGTATGAAAGAGAGAGAGAGGAACAATTGTCAACCACTGACCTTGTCTAACGGCGGGTGGATTGGTTCTGATTGGTTCCTATGGTTATTACTTGGGGCTCCTTATTAAAGGTACTGGTTGTGAAAAACAGATTTAAGAATAGTCAGATTCTTTTGCGATGTATTTGTTGCATTGGATGAACTCCGCTATACCTTTAGGATTTAACTTGTACTCACGGTTCGTCTGCACAGGTACTGTTCGTGATATTTCCTCCGCAGTTGTTTGATATCTGGCTGGAAATTGTAACACGACTACCCGTCTCCGAGTAAAAGTGAAATCTCATCAGTTTCATATTGATTGCCTAAGTAGACCCGAGGTCATATTTAGTAAAAACTTGCTTTTTGTCTTCGAGTGCTTCTTTTTACGTCACGATCACAATTTTTTAGTCCATGCATTACTTGACCGACGATATCGGTAACTCGAGGACGACTGGTGAGGTTGACGAACAAGGTTTTAGCGCTTCATCTCCCAAAATCACAGTTTATCCTCCTCAGAAAAGCTGCCCTCCTACAGTAATTTTAAGGCATTCTTTGACTAGCCTGACTTACCCCACATGGAAACCATCTCTAGGAAAGGTTTTCGATACTTGGGAGTTTGTCTTAGACTAGAAGTGACTGCTCTTTTGTGCACTATTGAAAGGGAGGTATTTTTTCAGAGTGTATCCCCTCCATCTGGCGGTTTTTAGTGTATCACCTGGATTTCAATGTATTCTGAAGCCGGAAACACAAGTCCTAATTTAGCTAATCCCGTTCAGTTCATCGCAGGTTCACTCTACGTATGGAAGATGTTTTTATGTAAAATAGGAAACTTTCTACTAAATTGTTATTTTTTAAATATATTTTTATCTTGTTTATTTTATTGTTTCCCAAACTCTTCCCAAAAATGTTGACTTCCCAATTGGTTTCAAGCGTCTTCCAGCTGACTGAACAAGGTAAGACTTGTATAGACGTAGTACACGACGCATAAGGTTGCTGAGAACTCTTCAACAGCCCACGATCCAGTGTCACCCTTCTTGGGGCTCATCAGGTAGTTGCAGTCCCCGAGTCTCCGTCAACCTTATGTTCTACTTGAACCCAAATCGCACCAAGTTAACGAAATACACTCATTTGCAAACCAATTTGATTTTGCGGGAGACTCACCTGGAACCCAGCTAAATCTCCGTTCATGACGTCCGAATATCGTACCAACTGTTACATGAGGTGGACTGATGCAGCAGCATTTGCTTAAGAACATCATAAACGAGAGATTCAGTTGAGTCTCTCGTGAAAACCAAATTGCTATGCAAATGAGTGTATTTGTCTAAATCAGTCCAATTTGGGTTCAAGAAGAACATAAGGCTGGCAGAAACTCGCGGACCGTGTCTGCCTAATGAGCCCCAAGAAGGGCGAACCGGTCGTGGGCTGTCAAAGAATTTTCAGCGACCTTATGAGTAGTTTCCTTCACGATAAGATTTATTATTTATTATTTATTTATTATTTATTATTAATTTATTATTAATTTATTATTAATTTATTTATATTTATTTAAATTACTGTGGGTGGCAAAGTCGGGGAGTCAGCTGATTTACTGAAACAAGCTATCTGATTGGTCAGCCCACCCAACCAATAAAACAGACTTTGTGCTCTTACCTAATTACGCGTGAGGCGAGTGCTGTACTACCAAACTTTCCCTCGAGAACACCTTTTGATAACGAGCGGCTTGCCTATTCCTCAGTTTTTGGATAGGTCATGTTTTGCCAGGGAAAACTTACACGCTGGGGTGAAAAGGAAAGAAATTTCAAGTGTCTCGAAGACCTGATAAATGAGGTTTACAAATACGAACACTAGCAAGGCGAATTAGCGACAACAAAACGTGTGCAACACAGAACACATGGGTTGTTTTTGGGTCAGATCTTTGAATAACCTGACTTACTTTGCACTCCAATCGTTGTGACATCCAAGAAGGAATTTTTGTTTACTAGAAGCAGTCAAAATACAGGAATCGTGTTCGTATAAATGTTAGGTACCATTGTGTTAAACGAACTCTTCGAACTCTATGTGTCTACAGGCATTAGAAGCTGTACAGTGGCTTAAATGAGGTATAATTCGGTGGGTGGAGGACCACTGAAAAAGTGCTCAGAACAGGGAATTTGGAAACCTCCGAGCCAACTAGGAAGGGCTGAGACAAACAAAGCATTCCTTTTTAAAGATTGGATTGCCCCTGTCGACTATACCTATTGGTTTTACACAAGTTGGTAACCACATGTCATGAAAAGGCATATATAGGTTGCTCGTAAAATTGCATATGGTATATTAGATAGGGGTGAGAATTCCCGTCATCACAGGTGACAGCAAAGTAGGTAAAATGGATTGTTACTGTCATAAGTCTGTCAGCAAGTCTGAAAGTGACGGTTGATGGTTACCTGGTGCGCACAGAGACGTTTGTAGTCACGTTGAAGAATAAGGCAAAAATGTTAGGGTGAATTCTGTGTAGTAAACACGAAACGGTCAGTAGCATACCTACTTCAAGGTGAGGCAGTGCGGAGTTTTGAAGGGGATACTGGAGAATGCTGAAGGTGTCAAGAGTTGAAGGCTTCCGTCTGCCCAACATGCTGTTTGAAGTAACTAAGGTGACTAGGCTACTGTCACCAGGCAACCATCGGTCTGGCATGTGATTAGGTCCACTTCACTGTTTTATGTGGACCGAAAAGCCACTAAAGACAACAATGAGAGACAGAGTGGTTCTCAATGAGAGCTCCTGATATGACTTTTGGCCGAAATGCAGCGGTTGACGAACTACTAGAGTGCTCCAACTTTATATGTATATATACATATATTCTCCGCTTTTGTCAAACTTGAGAAACAGGAGTTGGGGTAACATAGCCTGTCAGTGGAGACCAAACAGCACGTCTACAAGACGAAGGTTCTCGCCGTCATGTTGTACGCCTTTAAAACACTGAACACGCACCGGGCTACCCCGAAAATTTGAGCAGCTTTCATACGCACCTTCTTGAGGTGCTATTCACTAGACTGAACGAGTGCCGGACACGGAGGTCCTTCAACGGGCATGATGAGGTGAAATGAAGGCGAAGACCGCATACATCTATCTACGGTGGGGGGTCAAGTAGACGAAAACAGGGTTCCGAAGAAGCTTCTCGATGGTCAACTGAATAAGAATAAACGGAGCCCTGACAGATAAAAATTTCGACGTATTGATACTTTTGGTTGAAAATCTAAAACAGGAAGTCATTGGGGAGAATAATACGACCCGGAGTTTGTCAATTCAACGATCCCCAACTTCTAACCTTAGAGCGTGTAAGGTGCAAAAGTTTAATCAGAGCCGACGGACCTGGAGACCGAGCAAGTTGAATCTTCAGCGGCCGCAGTCCTGTTTGTGTTTTTCGTGTAGGATTAGTCGGCCACCAGCTGACACGCAGTGATCCGTCGGTGAGACATCGACGGCTAAAGTAAGTCAACCAGACAACTGAGCCTAAGAGCCTACAGTGCTAGAATTGAGTTTCCGTAACTACCATCGTACTAACCAAAAAATGCGAAAATGCATCAGAATACTGGGCTATTCGGTACGCTAAGCCCGCGATGGTGCTGGAAGTACCTTGCAGTAATCATTATCGTGTGGACGTTGTATCATGACCAAATACAGAACACCATGCGGAGGTATTCTGGATCCGGCCCCAGTCTATCCTGAGCGGACACCGTTGGGCTTAACTGATACGCTGTTCTCCTCTAGGTCCGCAAACACCTTAATGCCCTGGATATGCCAGAGCTTTAAGCCTATAAGGATGATAGAGGCAACCCTCTGTGACCTTCGTTGTACAGACCCACCTGAATGATAGCTAGCTTCGGTTAGCCGTATGTGTGTCCAGGATTTACATCCCGAGTGTGCGGACCATTAAATGACCAGTTGCGTGCACTGCAGGGCTCAATTGATTCGACGATTCAGGGCCACCAGTTCGTATGCTGATAGTTTTAGAAATGCCCCCACATGGTCGCCCTACAGTCTTGTTTCCTCGGGTTTACATTGGACATAGGAGCTTCAGGTGGGTGCGCATGCAGCTCAGCACAAAACACGGGCGCCTATCGGTGCTGTTTGGAATGACAGATCAACCCGGAAATGGATGCCCCACTCTACTGGCCCTTTTCAGTTACTGCAGTTTGAGCTGACCGTCCAGCGGACTTATTACCTACCCTCGAGGAAATACAGGATCCTTTATCAAGCCGATCCAGGGCTTTCTACGTAAAGGCGCAAAAATGCCACATATTCAGTGCCCATCCTCACATACCTCGGTCTTCTGAGGCGGCTGATTTTTATGTAGGTTTGTCGTACGTTTGTTAAATTTGTGGGTTCAAATGCCCATTGACTACTGAGGGGAAAGCTTCTGCCTAATCTCTCTTTAAGGAATTTACTCGAATGTACTGCATAACCTAAACAAACAAACGTGTTATTGAAGACCTCCTCTTGTGGATGAAGCTAATCTATTCCGGAAAGTCAATGAGCACCACACAACTGTTTCATCATCGGCATCATCGGCATCTCAAGAAACTCCAGGAGAACGTTTCGAACCCGTGACCTCCCGGCTAGTGGTTTGAACACTTAATCGTTCGGCCATGATCGGGTGGTCAGTATTTTGATTAACTGGCACCTAGGATATGGTGAGCTATTCATACTGCCGACCAATAGCTCGTGACCACTGGTCGGGAGGTCTCGGGTTCAAGACTCTCTGGAGTTCCGTGAGTTGGGCACTACAAATGATTACCGATGAGGATGAAACGGCTGTACAGTACTAGTCGGCGTTTCAGCATAGATTGGCTTCACTTACAAAATGCAATCTCAATCGAAGTATAATGTTGATGTCCAATCAATAGATTCTACACGTGCCAAAAGTGTGCTTTCAATTGTTGGTAACGGGTTGATCACGTGAAACCTTCTTTGCGGAATATGACATACCTAGAACTATATTACAATGTTCTTGTTTCTTGTTGAGTTGCTCAGTGACTAACCACAGAACTGCCTCGTCCGATAAACCGCCGTCTGGTTGTAAAATTTTCTTATTAATCTTGAATGAAAAGTATTGAATTCCTTTATTTTCTCCCATGTACTGACAGCCGAAAATCAAGCCGGGTTTAACCGCCCTTGACGCTATTCTCGTGACCTGAAAAGAAAACAGAAGTGCACGGCTAATTGAGTTTATTTATATGAAAGTATTGAAAAGGATTATTCTAGAAAGCTGGGGCTGTGGGGCAAAGCTCTTCATTTTTCAAAATTGACCAATCAGATGTCGATTCCATTTTCTATACTAACCGCGTGTCTACCTGTCAAAATTTCGTCAATATTCTTGACAAAATAACCTTGTTTAGTAAGGCACAGTCGGGTGCACTAATCAGCCACTGTCTCGTTTGAATCGACAAATAGATAGACGAACAATTTCTTCCATGTTGTGACGCCAAAGCACGCCGAGTAATCATCATCCACCAATCCGTACTGCTCCGTCATCGAACGTCAGCCAGGTCGATCTCAGCAGTTCACTCGACCAGTCGTTTGCTTGGGGTTTCCCAACAGGCTGCGCCATGAAAGAGACAAGTTGAGCACCACTGGAAATTGCCGACAGTATTCCGCATGAACAGTAGAAACAAGATAAGGAAATGAAGGTTCAAACTTTACTATCTGATTGGCTATATTCGTAAAGATCAGTTTCAGTCTGTTCGTGTTGTGGACCACAGCTTTCTTAATGCTTTCTTAATACCGTGAACCCGAGTCTGGATAGCCGCTTGATAACCTGATGCGCTTAACCAAACCAGAAAAGCCAATGAACGTGCCAATGAACACTGACGCGTACAGGCGTGTCCTGTGCAGCCGAAAACGGACTGTTCATAAGGCTCACGTGGAAGGTTCTAGGCGGGCCAAAAAGTGATATTAAAAATAGAACTCACTTGTCAATGGTAAGTGATGAACAACCAATTAAATCTGTCTCAACAAAAACGGTTATTCCATTGGCAGTTGTGCAGTCCAGTTACGTTCGGGGCTGGTTCTTCTACTAGCTAGTCTTACACACTGCCATAGTTGACCGGAGCAGAGTTTCATGATGCCGGTTAAGGAAAACTCCAAACGTGACCGGACACCCTCCCGTTGGGAAGTGAACGCAAGCCTAGATAACTCCAGTTAAAGCTGGAAAAGCCTCGCAGTTTTTGACCCAAAATGTGCGAAGTTACCTTGCGGTTTTCACATGATCACAAGACAGTCATTCTGTCAACACTAATGAATAAAAGGGGAAGAGTGACCTCAGGGTCGAGTGGGATTTTTCTGTGCGTAGTCAGCCTCTAGGCAGGTCTTTGTACTGGCTCACAACCGGGTAACCATGGGGTAAGACTGATCGCTACAATTCGTCGATGCTAGTGCCCTAGATATGAGTTTGACTCAAGAGGGAACAGTGCATGGACGGATCGCTTGCCTTTCTCGTCCAAGTGACATGCAGCTGCCATATATTTCAAGGAGATCCGATCATTCCACTCCATTGAACGACTCGGCTGCAGTTCTACGCCGTCCGAAGGCGCCGCTAAATAGGGGCAGAAGAACTGGAAAGCCTAGAGTGACCGGGGTTGAGCTGATATAGTGAGGCATATAACCGAATGACCCTACTTCAAAGGTGCTTTTGGTCTGGGGTGACAAGCTTATGAAGGCGGACAAAAATGGAGAGAACGAAAAGTTTTTGTACAATATCTTTTATAAATCAGCTAGACTTGTGGATTTGTGGGTGAACGGCTTCAGGTGACCAATGCAGTGAAGATGGAAAATAGGGTGAACACCATTCACGCTTTAAAGCCATCAACGCTGTATCAGATCGTTGCTGCTGAGTAGTTAGTGCGGAGTTTGTGCTCATAACCGATTATCCACTGTGTTTACGCAAGTATTGGCTATGAGGTTTGTTTTAACATGACCTGCAGGCGGCCCGAGCCACTCTGTTTTCGTGGGTTTTGAAGACTCTCCTAGTAGGGTACCTGGAATGCAATAAAATCAGTCGGTGTGCAAACAGTTCTTAAACTGAGGAACAAGGATTGCTTTGCCACCATTCCTAGCCCGGTCACTCAACACGCACTAGGAGAAATGCTAGAAATGAAACCCGGAAAGAGATCCGTTCTCCGACAAATACACTTATTCGCACACCACTTTGATTTTCAGGGCAGACTCAGCTGAATGTGCTTCACAAAGGCCGCTTCATCTTTTAGTTAAGACGATATTCCCTAAATTTTTTCGAAAAAAAAACTATCCATATGGTTGCTGCGAACTCTTCGAAAACCCACGACCGATTCCGTCCTTCGTGGGGCTCATCAGGTGAGCGCACTCCCCGAGTTTCCGTCAACTTTATACTCTGCTTGAATCCAACTTGCACGGGATTCGCATGTGCACTTATCTGCGCACCAATCAGCTAAATCCCAGGTGAATCTCGTGGGCTGTCGAAGAGATTCCAGAAAACCTATAAGTAGTTTCTTTCAAGATCCGTTCCCCTTTGGATGGAAATTCATTCGAATAAAGGCAAGTAGTACGTCAATAAGGGTAATTTGGTAATCCAAGATAGGTAATCTGCTGGCTGAGAGAAGCAAATCTTCTAAAAATTTGGGCTTGGTTAGATTCAAAGATAGCTTGCAACAGTCGGAAGTAAATTTAAAAACTTCAACAAGCGAACCACCCAAATTTTCACCTGTGTCCAGAAGGGAAATAGCATCGAATACCATCCGATACGGTGGCTTTTTACCGATAAAAATGATGGAATCAAGATATGACCCGGGTTACACGAATCCCGTAACCACCAGTGGTTGAACCGAAAAATCCCAACCCCGTTGTGTCCATAACTATGTGTTGAAGTAATTGAGACATCATCCTACTCAGTTGCTTACTGTGAAGGTCGACTGTAGTTCACTTGCCTGGATGTCTTACACTGTGATAGGTAGAATATTGAAGAAACCAATGGTACACTTAGGACGTTGATTTGAGCAGTCGCATATGGCATTTTCTATTAATTATGTAGCCAGTCCATCGACGTTTTCGTGCCATCTCGTCACGTACCCTTAACTTTTGGTCCATGAAGCTAACTGAGTGGGGGTAAAACATATGTATTTACCTAGACGGAGCACACTACTCATAAGATCGCTGAGCACTCTTCTCGAAAGCAGATGACCAGTTTCACGCTTCTTCGGGCTCATCAGTTGGGCCCAGTCCCGATCTCTCGTCAATCTTAGGTTAAATTCAAACCCAAAGTAGACGATATTCGCAAAATACTCTCATTTGCACGCGAATAGGTTTTCGTTGAGAAACTCAACTAAACCCAACTGAATCTCTCGTTTATGATGTTTTGGAAATGCTTCCACCAACACCGTGTCCGCAGCTGTCACTTTAATCGGCTTCATGTGGTTGACCGAATTTTTGAAAGAAACTCTTCAGTATTCCCAGGAGACTCATCCGGTTGGATGAAACCGAGTCTAAGGGCGCCTGCCAATCTATGCAAATTAACAACCCCTCGTGCCTTTATGGTGAGGATGAATTTTGATCCCGGAAATCTTGGCCAAGTGAGGCCCGCTATTCCAGTGGGTCACTCGCTTGAGTTTCTATTAAACCAGACAAGGGGAGTAGTCTCCTCGTCTCTATGAAGTGTGCGAAACTTGACCAATCCTTTGTAATAAAAATCTCCGTCACAGTGAGACTGGACCTTACCGTGGTGTGACAGCTTGCGCACCTCAGCGACCCATTGAACTATACTGGGAGGTGTCCCCGCGACACTCTCAGAGTCTCTCATACCAGGCTGGTCAATGGTTAAGGGTCTGACATGGTTGTACGGCAGTGAAACATGGGAGATGAACACTGATGTCATGCTGTCGATGATGATGATGATGATGATGATGATGATGATGATGATGATGATGATGATGATGATGATGATGATGATGATGATAACGATGATGATGATAACGATGATGATGATGAACAAACATCTACTCAAATCCAAAACCCACTACTTGGTAAGTGTGAGATCTGCCGCAAAATTTGATGACCGTTAGAGAGAATAGCTCACTTAAGCAAAAGGTGGCTTAAACACAGCACACCTTTGTTTTTAGGTCCTGCCCCAACTTTTCAGGCTTTTGACCTCCTAATTTAGCGGCAAATCCGGTTGGCAAGTTCATGCCTATAGGAACACGATTTTTCCTTCGACGCTAAACTGTTTTATGTATATTCTTGTGCTTGGAACTGACCCCATTTTTACCTGGCCTCTTATGCACAATCGTACTTTCTTGTCCATCAATTGGTTACTTTTCTGTTCTTCCTCATTTATGTGTTAAAATGATGACCAAACCATCCTTCATGTCATCACACACTTTGTATGCTGAAGGTAAATTAGTCGCTCCGGCGCAGAGATGGACGGTAGTTCAACCAGTTTGTCAGCCTCCCGTGACATGACCGAATTATCATCGTGATAAAGTAAATAAGGTAATACAAGGAAACCGCTCTGGGTAAATTAAGTCCATTTTTTACAGCGAAATCCAATCGGTTCGATGGTCGGAGGCTGTGTATTTTTTATTTGGTTTTCTAACTACTCATATCAGGTAAAGTGGTATTTTAAGGTCGAGTATACTGGTTGTAGTCATCATTTCTTATTGAGGGATCTGATTTCTTCAATTTGCCAAGGCTGTTAATGGTCACAGTCACTGACTTGTGTTTGCTTGCCATTGTGGGCTCTCTGCGTACTTACGACACTTTTATGCGTGGTACATGGCGTTGAGTGTACATTCATGCCATTGAATCTCACACCAGACCCAGTATGACGGACACTTTGTGCCTGATGTGCGAGTCCTGACTGTGCTTACCGCGCCTTGAAGAACATTCAGCATTGTTTGTCCTTTCTTCGGTTGCGGGTCTGTACATGCGTGTTTCCCTAACAAACATTCTTACATACGTTGGGATTCATCTTGTCCGACTGTTGGTGGCACGACTTCGAACGAGATGCCTCCCTCGTTTCATTTACTATTTTCCTGTAACCGTTTCACATTTATCGCTTGCATTTACTCTTTATGTTGGTAACCATGCTCTTCAAAACTAAACGATAATTGCAAATCCAGACTTCGTCAATGATCGTTTGTTTTTGTTGCTTTTCAACCACCTGCAATCCGCGAAGCACCGAATTTTAGTCACGCTTGCGTAAAGAGCTGTGTTATTAGTTTTCATCAAGTCCGATCGAAGTGTCCGGTCTGTGTTAACCCGTTTAGCAGCGGCAACATTTTCATCGCCGCATTCTACATGAAGTTGAACCAGTGGAAATTTTCACTTGGACTTAAATAGTCTATCTGAGTCTACTTGAACAGTGAGACTCCTGGACACCATGAGTGGACCGTCAGTTATGTTCTCTACCGAAATGATGGCAACATCGTTCCTGACCTGAAGACAAACGAATATGTCTCCTGCCAGTTGCAGGTTATCTGATAGCTGCGTAATCCAACGATTGCATTTGGATGGTTATGATCACCGGAACAAAAGACCTAATGAAACAACCCATTTCGTTTCGAGAAACACTATCATCTGCACACGAATTTGGTTTTGACAGGAGACCCAATTGAAGCCACCTGAATTTCTCACTTATGTTGGTCTGTCCAAGGGAGAGCGAAACCGGTCGTATTCTGTCGGAGTGCTTTCAGCAACTTTGTGAGTAGTGCCTTACCTCTAGATACATTTCGTTCTTTTATTTTGGGGCAAACCACCACAATACAGTGCTCGGACCAGAATCGTACACGTAGTGGACAATAATTCCAGTCAGATAATGTAATTGTGGATTGGGTTGCCCCTTAACCACAGGTTTGTGAACACCATGATGCTGCAATGAAAAACCCTACCAAAGAGTTAACCACTCACCGATTACTACGGTGGCATTATAATTCTTACATTCACATAACTGACGTTTAAATAGTGCTCCTTGTGTCTTGACGCAGTTGTGCTAGAGAGTCTATATCGAATCGGGGAAGCACCGGACACGACTTTCGCTCTTATTGAAACCCATTAGCAGTGTACATCCTTGGTCAGATCGGGCGGTGAACCGCAGACCGACGTCATATTTCGGGTGCGTCCAGAGTGCGTTGATAGAGTATTGGTAATAAGCTCACACCACACATCAGATGTCCGGAGTTCGACGCGACCAAGAATATACACTACTGACGAACTCTAGTAAAGGCGAAACTTGAATCTAGTGATTTCCTCACCTCCCTGAAGAAAAAATGTTCTTCTTGAGGAGAAATTCTCTTGTTAGGGATTTTTCCCCAGAGTGGAACAACGTAGTTGCAGCGTGACATCAGTTCACACATTTTGCGTCAGGAACGTACAAAACGTTATAAAGCCACAAAAGATGACGACGTGTCGAAAAGATTTATTCCGGCCACTCACTCAATGTGACTGGGACAATCTCGAAATTACTCTAAGGTTTTTGTGCGCACAACAAGGGCTTGTGCACACTGATCACTAATCTCTCAAGAAACTTGGCTGCCTTGATTGTCTGCACCTCGTGGTGACTTCGGAGGATGTTTGCAGATCAAACTTCTGTATTGCCTCGATCACCAGTCTCGTGACTGCAGATGTGACTTTGGAACCTGCTGCCCTGGCGGCATCCTGTGGCACACTGCCTCAGAATTCGACTTGGCGGATACCCTTTTCATTCGATTTATCGTTCTGTGAATGAAATCAGTCTATGCCTGAAGGCCAAGAAGCACGTGCAGCTGTTTCATCCTTACTGGGAATCAACAACAGTGTGCAACTCACGAATCTTCAGAGAGATTCGAACTTTCAACCTTCCGGCTTGTAACTGAAGATTAAACCGTTTGGTCGCGAGCGGTTGATGAGTGTTGCACCCAGACAGAATATAGCGCCTGTCATTCTTCAACCGCGGAATTCTCACCACATAATTACTTGTTGATTGGTTCTTTTACCCGCTTTTCCACTCTCCTGTTGCTTCCACCACCATGTGTGTTTCACCGTAATTCTAGGTGAATTGATATGTGCGATGATTTGTTGAGTTGTGTGCTGACATCGATTGGTTGTCCCACATTAGCTATCAGCAGATGACCTTGTCTAATATGCCCTATCGATTGTCATGTTGCTTGGCTCACGTGATGCACGCCGTGTGAATTTTTGTAGCGGCTTCTGTCCCGTTCGGTTTTGCTTCTCCCTCCAGTGGTTGGTAGTTTGGGCAGCACACCGATCAGCCGAGTGGTCCAGAATCAGATCACCATACACTAACGAAAAAAGCCTCAACCGAACGGTCATAAGAAACTCATTCAACAGAAATAAAGCCTAGCTTAAACAGCAAAGATTAGCGAGGATAATTGCCTAAACTTACTGGGCTGCAATCATATTGCGTATTTTTGATTGAGTGTGCCGATCTGGACTTCAAAAATATGACCAAATCTGTGAAGAAATAGGTGTTTTAAAACAGTTTTTATTAAATGTTAAATGTGGAGTAGAAACATAGTATTCCTTACAGTGGTGAATGAAACCTAAGAAACCCACCTACACACTGCACGCCTTCGAAAAACATTCCGCCGTCAAAGATCCACATACTAGGACACTGGAGTAAGGATGAATTTTTTTAAACAGAAACGTTAATTTCCATCGTACACCGTTCCCTTTCGGCAATCATGGGACGCATAAACTATTTTGTACCGCTAGTAATCTCTGTTTAAATGCGACTGACGATCACACACTGCTGATCAGCCGCTTGTGGCCGAAAGCGTAAGTGATCGAAGTACTATCCGGGAGGTTGCGGGTTCGGTCGCGGGTTCCCTACTGGAGTTTCGTCACATGCATGCCGCTGATGATCCTCAGGACGGATGAAACAGCTGTACAGTGCTTCTCGGCTTTTCAGCATAGACCGGCTTCGCTTACGGGACAAAACTTCAACGGAGGATTGTTGAACCATCAGCTACAGGTCGCCGTTCACAAACTGAGAATCGGTCAGTGGAAACCTACCTTACAGCTCGTTCGATCCCAGGAATAGAGTTTCACGTGTCCTAACATAAACTTGTATAGAAAACAGACACTGAAAAATTCCTCGCCCGATTTTGGTCAACTGTACTCCAGAGTGGCAGTGGCGATGTGAAACTTAATACCGAGATGGTAGACTACTAACAGCTTTCTCTCAGCCAGTCAGTCAGTTATTCAGTCTCAAACTATGGGCAGCCGGAGCCATCGTACCTTGGTTTGTTCGAGTGCTGAGCTCACATATTAAAACGTCGGGATCGAAGATGTCCTTCCTACAAGTCAGTTGCCTCATGCCTTGTCCAAGCACCCTGTTGCTTTGCCCAAGCCCTGTCAGAATACCAGACTCTACTGCAAAAATAGAAACATTCTGCGTTTCTCGACATTTCAAGGCGTGCTCAGGGCAGTAAAAACTGGCATGCTCACGTAGCAACCTACTATTTTATGAAAGATTCCTTAGGATTTGACCTACGCGTGGTCAAACCAATTTTTCGCGAATAATGTGTCCGAAAGGTGCGGAACATTAATAGGGTTAAAATGGACTGATGATCCACACAAACATCTGGTCGAATAACTCGGCCACTATTATTACTAGTAACTGGAAAACGTCTCTTAGGCATACGACAAGTGCTAAGTGTTGCAAGTTATTGATCAGCTCCAAGGTTAAACGTGAGTTGTGATCACTCGGTCCTTTTGCTGAAGGCGTAACTATCGAACACTTATTAGAGAGCACTGAGGTGTGACACGCAGATTAGCACAGCTTGTGTCTGGGCAAGGATCCGCATAGGCAAACAAAAACCTAAGACCAAGTCACCGCAAGAGTGTAGAGAAAGTACGAAGATCAATGGCAAATAACTGCCTTGTTGAACAGGTACTCAGAGCCAAACAACTA
This sequence comes from Opisthorchis felineus, assembly GCA_004794785.1. Taxonomy (NCBI): domain Eukaryota; kingdom Metazoa; phylum Platyhelminthes; class Trematoda; order Opisthorchiida; family Opisthorchiidae; genus Opisthorchis; species Opisthorchis felineus. The sequence goes on from SJOL01009752.1 coordinate 305,884, forward strand.
CTAGCCGGAAGGTTGCGCGTTCGAACCATTGACAGAGGAAACGGGAAGACTAGGTGAACACGTGCTCTTATATTCCGACCGACACACATCATATGTAGGATCAAACGCGAACTAATTACGGTAAGCCAGACATTGAGGGTAAGGAAATCTGCATGACAGTTAGAACGAAAGTCATCTAACACACAGCTATTTGTCTGGGTTATGTGGAATATATAGCCTCATGTGAGCAATCGTCAGACCATAGACGAAACATGAACTTAAGTTGTTTGGCAAACTCTTCTATGCGCAAAGTTCAAGTGTGGGGACTCGGATGGCAACAGCCTCGGCGATTGCAAGAGTACGTAATCCGACTGTTTTGAACCGTTTTGCGGCACCTGATGTAACGATGTATGCTACTGACTAGGCATACTAGTAATCTGCGGTCGTATCGAAGCTCCACCCCGCGTCTAATGGAAAGCAAGACTTAGGAACGGCTTTGCAGTGTTCGCTTACAATGAATATCCATGAAAGTTCAACAAGACGAGTGAGAATATTCAGTTTTTAAACACTATGTGCATATGAGATGTTTACTTTCCTGTCCAATAGCTCGCAACTGCTTCGTTGGTGTTCGCTGATAAACAGCCTCGAAGTGAAGTGTTTTCCTCCTTTCAGAGGCGGAGGATTCGAAGTACAGTGCTTGGATCAACGAAGTGCCTCGTTTCGACTGGGTGGGCTAGAGGAAGACTTCGTGATTTACCTGTACCTCCCAGAACAAGCCACTTTGGGTGGACAAAGTGCTGCGCCATACAACCTACGTAAGTGTGCCACGTGCGCACTTGTATCCATAAGCATCATCACGGACGTAAACGCCGGCAGTTCCTCTTCATTTCGTGAGCGTGGAAGAAGTGAAGTGCAGTGAATTGCAATCATGTTGAAGATGGATCTCACGACGGTCCAAAGACGTCTGGTTAACGATAATTCACTAAAGTCCTGTTAGGTAAGGATGGTTTATGCCTTCAGTTCTATCCAAATCCTCGAGTTATAGTACTTCACAAACAAACTGAGCCTTTATCTTGCGTCGATGTCTTCACTGTCAAGGCCTGCACAGACTACTCTTAGCTTACTGGGCTTTCATATTCCGATGTAACACAGAAGTTGCTCAAATCGTACGACATACGGCAGGGTCTGATGATTCCATAAAGATGATGTCGAACGGATTCGTCAAGCATGCTGTAACAGTTCGCTCCAACTAACATGATGAATTCACCATGTCCTCGTAGCACATCGAAAATGATGGACTTCTACTATTTGGACTGGATAGTATTATTGATGAAGTTATCCGAAAGTAAAAAAGCGCTGTCACTTTAGTTTCAGGGTTTGTTTTTCAGCCACCACAACTTCCGAAGGCAGTCCTCACCTTCAATTAACCCCACTGGTCGAAATAGGTACGGGGAATCTGAGATGAGCAATAAAACTCCTAGAAACCAACTGTTATGTCTGCTGCTGTTGCGCTTCAGTGCCTATTGCCATAAAAAGTACTCACCGACAAGGAACACGACAGCTTTATCGCAACAAGCGAGTGCGTGCGAGTGCAAAATTTACAACGGCCCCGTGCTATTTAAAGGACACTTTCTGACATTGATCCAGGCTGTCTGATAGGCGTTTAGTGAACACCCATCAACATCGATCGTGCCTCTATGGAATGCCTGAACAGTGATCATATTCGGTCTTGCTTCCGTGGCGTGCCTGAACATTCATCGGCTTTTGCTGAATCGACTGAATGATAGACTGGCCTGGATGCTTGCCGGCTTCCCTACTGAGATTCTGGTGCAGTTTTAGGGTCTCATCAGGTTCCGAGAACTGTGGGATTACTTTCATGAATCTGGCATTCCTGATAGCAACAATAAATTTCATGGAAGCAACTTTTATTCCATTATACGGGTTGCTTTTTTATCAATATCCAAAATGTTCACGGGTTTAATTACAGAGCTGACTTATTTACGTGCAAAGTTGCAACGTCCCAAATAAATTTTTTGCGCGAAACTGTTGCAACATATCAGTAGGAAGCCGAAACTTGCAGTTCGTGGGAACGCAGTGAACTGATCCTTACAAGTGAATCTGAGTGCTGATTTGACGGGGTAAGCCCGATACGGCCATTTCGTTACCGGTCATAGAGTTATTCAGCATTGCGTTGCGTTCACAGGTCTCATTGTTTCGACTGAATGCTTAGTCCTCCGCTCTCTGTGTGGCTAGACTTATGGACTGACTGCGAACACCGTTTCAAAGCTGCAGATGTGGAGAAAATCGCTTCCAATCCACCGCTTTGAACGAGCGTCTTATGCCGTGGAGACGGAACCTTTATTTGCGTGTTACCAGTCGGCTGGAGTGTGAGCTTATGATGACTCCTGGATATAGATTAAACTGCCCCAGCTCTTGTAATACCCTCATGGATATGCAGACTACCATTTGGCGAAAAATCCGAGTGAATGACGCTCAATACTTAGCGTCATCTGCTATTACGATGGATGTATGTAACCAGGTTCTCTGAAACATGTACGTTACAATCTGTTATAAGTCAGTTCTGGGGGGCAAGCTCACTCTGGTTTTTCGAATTCCTCTATTAGTGCGGCGCCTCCGAATAAAAAGTGAAACAACCATTCATGACGAGCAAATTATGTTCAATTTTCAGCGTGTGTATTCCCGGGCCCCGACAATCATCAATCACCGAAAGTGGGTTTGTTTTACTGTCGGCTAGGTCCGCTGAGGAACAGGGGGTACAACTTCCTCCCTGATGGTTACTTAGTTGTTCACTTGTGTTTGTTAGTAGTATGGGAAGATATGAAAATTTCCAACTGGGCTTTCGTTCTGTAAGTCATGTCGGTTGAGTTTGTTGACGGAACCCATTATTTATTAGGTTACTGAAAGCTCCTCGACATCCCACGACCAGCCTTCTTGAGGCTCATCGGGCAAGCACACTCCACGGGCTTCCGTCAGTAGAACCAAAATTGCACACATCTCGCCAAATACACTCTCTTGTTAGGACCAAACTAGTCTGCAATAAAATGTTTTTCGTCAACTGAGAGTGTTTTCTGTGAAAAGCTCATTTATTAGCTCTCGGCTGGTTTGCATCAGGTGTCTGCGATTCGGCTGATGTTTCTCCGAGAAATCAGGGTAATTTTCTGACTACTCATGAGTAACCATATTTTATGGGAATCGTGGCGTGTGTGCAAGGCCAGTCGAGTAGATTATCCAATGCGGATTAGTGAGGTCCAGGACCTCATCTTGTTCAAGTCAGAAGTGGGAAATTCAAGCGACGAAACCTTGTCATTTCCACCTCATAATGTACACTGATAAGAATCAGAATTTACGTCTGCCAAAGCAATCCGCTTGAAGATAGATCCCTTGAGTAAGTGATCACCCTCCGAAAAGACCACAATAACAGTCCTTGTCAAACCTGATTTAGCGGAATATCTTCTTAGGGGGTACTAGAAAGATAAAGATGAAAAACCTCTGTGATATGCCTTCGAGCAGATAGTTTTTGTGGTCGTCCTTAAAAGGCAATCATCCAAAAGCGCTGAGTAAAGACGTCATTCAGTATTTCCGTGGCGTTTGGACAGCAAAGCCAGGGCCTTCCTAGTGAAATTCAGAAAGGTGAACCTAAGATAAGAACTCAACCCAGCACCAGCAAACGACTAGCTACAACGCACTTCCTCAACTGTTCAAACTGTCATTGTCACAGAAACCACGTGATCTAACTTATTCTCTTCAAATCACAGGAATAAAATTCCCATATTATAGACGTAATGCACTACTCGTAAGGTTGCTGAAAATTCTTCGACAGCCCACGACCGGTTTCGCCCTTCTTGGGGCTCATCAGGTAGCCGCAGTCTTTGAGTTTCCGTCAACTTTATGTTCTACCTGAACCCCAATTGTACCAAATTAGCGAAATACACTCATTTGCAAACCAATTTGGTTTTGCGGGAGACTCACCTGGAACCCAGCTAAATCTCTCGTTTATAATGTTCCAGGTGAGTCTCCCGCAAAACCAAATTGGTACACAAATGAGTGTATTTTGCTAGTTCCCATATTATACTTTCTTGAAGGAAACTAACCACAAGGTTGATGAAAACTTTTAGACAGCCCACGACCGGTTTCGCCCATTTTTTGGGCTCCCGTATGATACATGATTCTGAGAAATCGCAAAGTTAGCAGACAAGACACTTCTGGCAGCTGACTTTTATCAGTCACTGCATTACTGTGACATGTCTGAATTTGTTACCTAATGATGCAGAACGAGAAGCAAAACAGCTTGTCACGACACGAGAACTGTAGACTACTTTTCGATCAAAACAGGGGACAAATCGTGAACAGAAAAGACTCAGTTCACAGCACGCTTCCCATTGGAATGGGAACTAGCATTCGTCGACGGGTTTCTCTGGTTTTTGAGCATGTGTGCATCTGACAGAACACATAACACGTTGGTTTTTCGAATCAGTTTTTTTTTCAAAATATGCTGTTATACCAAGCTAGAAATGTTGTGTCTAAAATGTTTGACGTGCCCATTGAACCGAATGAAAAGTTCAAGGTTGCACCTGGATGATGAAGCAATTAACAACAAGAATCTAAGGAGTTGAGAGGCTATATTTTTTTCATTAGGTGCGCATTAAACAAAGCAGTGCTTTAGTTCTGTTGAAAAGAGCATTTTACTGATTGGTGTGATTACCATGGCAATATGAAAGAGTACATACCCAGCATCTGTCCATGGCATCCGTTTGAAAAGAAGATGATGAGTATCAAACAGAGAACGATCATTTTGGTTCGATTTCCAAAACAAATGTTTGACATCTGAAAGCTTGTTTTTATGTGTCAGTTCCGTCTCATGGTCACACAGAAAAGTGTGCTTCCGTTGGTCCGTTTTACTGCGCGGAATAAGCAAACGGAATATTACTACATATAGTTGTAGTGTATGGAGAGGCCGAACTATTTTCCGATTTTCTGTGTTCCAGTTTCACTTGGAACATTCAAAGTTCTAACGGTATTTTCGGTCGAATTTCTGCAGGATCTCACAGAACTGCTTAAGATTGCTAAATGCCTTCAAGACCAGTACGGTCTTGAAGTGTAAAAATTCACATACCAAGGGTTATGTGCGACGTTCTTCATCATAAATCGATCACTGATTGTAGTTGAACATAGTTATTCTGAGGTTCCGCAGGCTTTCCATTGTTGCTTTTCCTCACCCAGTAGTTTCTTGATTGTTCCTGCAATCTCATTAAAAAGAGAAATGCATTTTCCCGGCTGTATACAGACCCCGTCATTAGGTTTCATGCGTCTGTAATGGCTTCAACAGACTCTCAAAATCAACAGGCGGTCGTGAACAATAAAGAAACCGCGGAGAATCAGGCGCCCAAATGATAAAATATCAGTTTGCTCTCTTAAGGATAACACAAAAATAGGAACAGGTGAGTCAAATAGTTGTTTGGGTTTAGCTCGTTTGAACCCTCCGTTTATGATGGTCTTCGCCAACTAAATATGCCGCACAAAGCCACCTCATGTTTGAGTTTGTCGGATATTCGAAATATCACAATCCGGTGTTGTCTAGACGTAACACACTACTCAGGAGTTTGCTGAAAACTCTTCGACAGCCCACGACCCTGCATTTCGGGCTCATCGGGTGGGCGCAGTCCCTGAGTTTCCGTCAACCTTATGCTCTGCCTGAACCCAAAATGGACAGCATTCTGGGATGCCGGTGATTTTTGGTGGGTAACAAGTCCTAAAAACACACCGATAAAACAGAATGCTCCTTTTGGAAGGGATCGTTCAAGAGACTGTAACCGTATCGTCTTACAAATCCTAACGCTCTAATTTGGACGGAAACATGAAAATCAGGATGAGGTGGATAACTTGACGGTACAAATCCCTACCCAAGACAAAGCACGTCATAATGGATGAAAGTGATGCCTTGTGAACTCATCTTGTGAGCCTCTTCTGTACTTCGTAAACGGTTATTGATCGAACAGAAGACCTTAAGAATGTTCTGTCTTTTTTGAAGAAATCATCGTGTTTAAATTGGAGGTCCGAGCACAAGTGGCACGGAAGAAAAGACACTCCTGAGGACGGATATGAATCGCCAGCCTCCCGTTCTTAGTGAATGCGTGTACTACCGACTGAGCTGTCGAGGACGCCTGCCCTCCGTCTTGCCTACGCACCAGAGTTTCATAACCGATTTATCTCACCTTGCTTGATGGTTTAACTGTCAATGGGCACTAGCGAAAGCCTTATATGAACGCCACAATGTGTCAGATAATGATACCTTCCAGGTGGCCAAACAACTTCAGTGGAAATTGTTCGAAAGTAGAAAGGGAGTTGACGCATCTTGAAATGACAAATTCAGTACACTCATCGTGAACGAAAAGACACACCTAGGTGCTTTGATTACGTGGACTTCTCATTTTAAGACCTAACATATCCCCCCCGCCATTTTCTATAAATCACTATGAGTAAATAAGCATTAAGCGGCCAACTTTAACCGTGAAACGACCATCTTGGTCATCTTTTCGCTACCGGTGAGTTTGCTTTGATGTGGCGAAAGCATGTTACGATTCGAAGTACGAATTCATTGTCACTGTAGTCCTCAACGGGACAAGCTCGCGAGTGGGTGGGCTTTTCATCGGAGAGGTTAAAAAGCCGTCAGATAACTTCGTGTGAAATCTCTTTAAGCTCAAAGAGGTGTCCTGCATTTCTGCTCACTGCAAACTGTATGGAATGCGTCCGATGGTGATGCCCTCTACTGCGACTGAATGGTGGTAGTTTGACATTCAGGTGACAATGTCGTGTCAACATTACAAACTTTCATAAGCCACTCTACAGAAAAGTTTTGTCCCTTTTAGATAACATCAAAGGATAAGCTTACTGATTATCAGAACTATTTATAGTAGGCTTGGTTAGAATTGGCCATACCCAACACACACGGTTTATAAGGAAAAACTTTAGAACAAGTTTGGACGTAACACATTACTCATAAGGTGGCTGAAAACTCTCCGACAGTCTTCTTCTTGGGGCTCCTCAGGTAGACGCATTTTCTGAGGTTCCGTCAACCTTATGTTCTACTTGAATCTAAGTTGCATGAAATTCGATAAATACATCCATTTGCATACCAGTTTGGTTTTCACAGTAGACTCACCTGAATCACAGCTGAAACTATCGTTTATAATGTTCATCTTCCACTGACTGTGTTTCACCAGGCCATCTCATATTTCAGTTGGTGCGATATTCGAGCATCGCAATAAATCATCTCTCGCTTAGGGTACACCTAAGTTGTACGTCTATCGACCAGCCAGCAAACAACCAAAAATATAAACGGCGTTGATGATGAACAAGATGGTGGTTAGAAATATAAGACGAGCCAACAAATAGCGTCACACTCCCAATCGGTAAAAACATCAATAAAATAATCAAACTGGAAATTCTCGTTTGAACACCACCCTCCTAACACCTCCCTTCTGAAGTCAGCGATCACAGGATTGCACTCGCCGATTAACCTGCATCGGTATGACCTGCATTTGAATCGGACCAGCCTATTTTCTTGGATCACATATGGTCGGGGCATTTGGAAGGATACCCGGTTCAAACGATTCCGTTCTTGATGGAAGCGTCTAACGGAACATCGAGTGACAGAACTGAGTTGTATGTACACACCGCAGGGAGAAATTAAGGACATAACTGGTTTGTATGGCACACCCAAATAAATGAATACACACGAACTTCATGCGTGACATTTCGAGTGCGACACAGGGTACAGCCTTGTGTCCACTCAGACACTCCTTCGTCATCACAGGTTAACCTAGTGCAAACACATGACTGACTGCGGTCCCATAAAGCTGTTCCCAGCAATTGGCAGGCGCGGAGCTGGACGGATGACATCAACAGGTAGGCGAATTTCCCCACTGTTCAGTGCCTCTGCTGGAACGTTAGGTTTTGGTGTGATTGAGTAGCTCAGTGGCAGTCTCCATAATTTCTTGTGTATTTCCCTACCATGTGAGTTTCAATAGTATGCGCAAAGTTTTCCTCCTGGCCGCTGGACTGTGAATAGAATGGTGGTCTCCGGATATTTTTAATGGGGATTTCGTCCTGCAAGTGAAGCCGAGAAGCAATGCACAGTTGTTTCATTCTCAATGGGGCTTATCAGCAGCGTGCATCTCACGAAACTCCGGAGAATCTCGAACTGTGACCTCGGTAGATATTGAAGAACTGCTAGTTATGAGGTAGTTAGCCTGAGAAACCAGCTTGATACCTGCTCACGCCTCATCGGTATCATAAAACGTTTTTGCCTTGGAAACCATATTAAGTCCGTGGTTTACAACTTGACTGACATCAAGACCCTCCTTCATAACCTTCAACAGGTCGTCAGTTGATGAGTTTGCTACCCTGTGCATTCAATGATGTTGCTGTGGAACGATCTGAAGCGAAGATAATGTCACAACACTGCGCCTACCCGATGAGCCCCAAGGAGGGCGAATCTGATTGTAGGCTGTCGAAGAGTTTTCAGCAACCTTGTGGGTAGTATCCTTTGCCGCTCATCATATTGAACAGTTTTCGGATGTCTACATCACACGGAATAGTTTTGCTCGTGAAGTACGAATAACCCTGACGATACGATCATACTAACCATGCAAAAACCAGGAACTGGTACTTTCCATGTTTTCCATTATGGCACTAAACGCAGCTATGTTGGAATCTGGCCCTGCTTGCTCTTCCCGTTTCACGTAATCCGCAATGCCAATCTCTGTCGTGTTTGTGTGTTTTCAGCTTTACGGTGACCTGTTGACACCGGGGACAATAAAGTGAAGTATGGGTAACTCGGGAGCGCCTACTGGATATTGGTCTCTTTGTCGAAGTTGGCAGTCGAATTGCAAACCAGTTGACAAGCTCGGTGATCAAACCTATCCGGCGGCATGGTCCGCACTAAGCATTGCCGGACGTCGGTTAGCAAAGCCTTGTCAGGTGTGCTACGGGACACAATAGCCTCAGCACTAATTCCCCAGGACCGTATATGCCGAGGCCGATACTTGCGGTCCAGGGAAAATGTGGCTGGGTGTTCACCATTTTCTGCAAAAAACCCTGCCTAGTTGGATAGAGAAAACGGCAGTACATCTATTTTCCAGAAACCATAGTGTTATATCTGAATGCTGTCCCTGCTCCAGTGCCTTAGTGCCGGAAAAAGACTCGCCGACAAGGAACACAACACCTTGATTGCAAACAAGCAAGTGCAAAAGTACAACGGCGTCGCGCTATATCCTCAAGAGAACTGTTTGACCTTGATCCAAGGCTGTCTGATCGGCGTTTCGTGTAGCTTGATGGTCTCGGTAGGTTTCGGGTAGTCTGGGGTAATCTTCAGGAATCTGACCTTCCTGACACAGTGTCTGTACCCGAATGAATGCGGATGTGCAACCTACCTCAGTCAGTCAGTCAACTTATCGGCTGCAAACCCTATACTAAAGTTGCATTGGTTCCACTTGCTATAGTGTCCGTCACCGAGACATGAGACAGCGTGGGAGATGAAGCCAAACATTAGCGGAAATGGCTTCGGAGCACGCAAGCCACTGACTGCGCGACTGGGACATTTCTGGCAATGTCATTAACCATTAGTGAGTTCAGTCCCAGGGTCCCCATCCACGGAGACCGCAGTTGTCTACCCGACTCAGTTTACTGGCTAATGTTTTCATACTTCGTTGCCAGCTCATACACTGTCCACTTCTTGGTCGCTTCCACTCAGCACAGGGCCGGACGAAAGCAGATCTGCGAGGCGGACGATCCTCTGACATGCGGAGTAAATGACCTAACGAGCGTAACCCATGATGCGTGAGAAGTTCACCTATCACGGGAGAGTTCGTTCTTCCTGAAGCCCTCTGCCGTACCTTAGCATTGCTAATGCGACGTTCCCACTAGACCCGGACAATTATTCCGAGACACCGATAGTCAAACACTGACATCTTTCGTATGTCCTCTGCACGTAGAGGTCATGTTTCTTATCTATAAATCAGTATGGATCACACTTTCTTGGTGTAAACCGTGCCCTTGATAAACAAATTAACTTCATGTCAG